>LGRX02000471.1:0-41644 GCA_001247695.2 Cymbomonas tetramitiformis | reverse complement strand
CAGTGGCACACGTGCTCATCGGGTGCGCAGTGCCACACGTGCTCATCGGGTGCGCAGAGCCACACGCGCTCATCGGGTGCGCAGTGCCACACGCGCTCATCGGGTGCGCAGTGCCACACGTGCCCATCGGGTGCACAGAGCCACACGTGCTCATCGGGTGCGCAGTGCCGCACGTGCTCATCGGGTGCGCAGTGGCACACGTGCTCATCGGGTGCGCAGTGGCGCCACGATTGCTCATGATCGGAATTCAGGTAGACAGTCTCGCGAAGCGCAGCGAAGCGCAGCGAAGCGCAGCGAATACTTTCCTTTCACGAACTTAGATAGGCAGTTTGCTCGGCGAAACGCCGTGAACTTGAGCGCCAGATCATTATTCCACGTTTTTGATTTGGCGATGCTTTGGAGAAAGTTCACTTGTCGCACACGAATCCTACTAACTATTATCACACTCAGGTCCATCACTGTGACCGTCCAAAGTTGGTCACAAGACTGTGATGTATCTGTATCATTGCTGTTGGCTTTGATCCTACGGTTACGATCCGTGCTGTAGGGTTTCAGGCCTTTGACTTAAAGTTTCTCAGTGTTTCTTCAGGGTTTGACTGCTTGTGACCTATGACGGTCATATGCAGTCAGTCTTTACACCCAATCGATCAGCAGGCACTGTGGGATCTAACGCCCTTTTCTAAAGGGTGACTGCAGAGCCAGTCTTCGGGGTGGTGCCCTTCAGACATGGCGATCATCTCCAGTCGTCGTAGTTGATAAAGATTCGCACTTCTGGATAAGTAGATAAGCAGTTCATTAAGCTTCCACTCATCGATACAGCTGTCCCAGTTCTAAATCCACTTTGTGTTGCAAATGAGCCAACCAGTACATTCTCTTTGGAGTCAATCAATGCATCCTCCTCCACCTCCTGTGACACAGACCTGGAGTCCTGACAGGGCTTAGGGAAAGGGCCAAAGTCCTTAAGTACCCGTTAGCCTCCGACAGCTCTCGGGTGTCACAAACTAACTGCGCCAGCTGCTCATACCGACACGAAGATACTACCTTTCCCTGAAGCTCCAGCCCTGAGTTTTCGTCCTCAGACTCCTGTCCCAAGCAACACTGAATGGTAAGGCAAAGCCGCAGTTGACGTTGACAGCGACTCCCCCATGTCAACTCCTCCATAATGTGCTGTTGCAGTGGATAAGGTCGCTCATTACTATTCACCGCTCATTGTACTAAACATCACGCTCGCGTACCCGCTCCGCACCGCCCTCTTCACGCCGGCTTCCGCGCTTCGCGTGCAACACCGCAGCGCAGCAATCGACTCCACCATACTCTGCGAGTTAAGCAATCCCATAGGGTCCCCACCGGGCCCAATGCTTGGCTTCTCCTCAGGCTGCGGACTACTCGCAGAGGGGGGCTCCCTTGCACCCGGTCTACGGCGAGTCTTGTCTCGGCCAATCATACTGAAAACTTCGCGCAGTGGAATTCCCCCGGATAGTTTTGTTTTAGATTCCACTTCACAAACCAAATGAGCCCAGAGCCAACTGGAATTCAGGTAGATAGTCTCGTAAACCGCAATACTTCGCAATGCTTTCCTGTCATAAACTTAAGAGACGCTTTGCTCAGCGAAGTGCTGTGAAGCTGGGCACCAAACCATTCCTCTACGGCTGCGCTTTGGAAACTCTTTGGCCAAAGTTCACGCACTTTGGTCACGTGTCACTCACGGATTCTACTAACTATTACAACACTCAGGTCCATCACTGTGCCTGTCCAAAGTTGGTCACACTACTGGAATGTATTTGCACCATTTCTGCTGTCTTTGATCCTACGGCTATGATCTGTGGTAGGGTTTCAGGCCTCGAACATAGGGTTCCGCAGGGTTGAGGGCTTGACTTCTTGTGAGATGTAGAGGCGCTAGGTAGTCCGTCTTTACACCTAAATAATCAGCAGGCGCTGCCGAATCCAGCACTCCTCGCGCGCACAGAGGGGCCACGAGTGCTCACCCGGTGCTCCTTGCCTATCATTGGTCCACAAAGATAGGCACTGGTGTTTGCAAGCGCTGAAGGGCATCCACCAGAGTGTATTTATGGGCAGAGCCAATCGTGGGTCGCTACAGGGGGCTGCGCAGGGGGCGCACGTGTGCTCATCATAACTCATAGGGATCGCGGTTGCTCCTCTACCGCAACCGCTAGTAGAGGAGCTACTAGCGGGTTCTCTCAGGGCTGGTGTAGAAAGCATGGACAGTGAGTTCCCCTCAGCGTTGCACGGCTGGATGCTGACTGAAGCCCTTGTCTGGCTTCCTGCCCTTTCTTCAGCTTGCGTTGCACGGCATGATGCTGACTGAAGCCCCTGTCCGGCTTCCTTCCCTGTCTGCCTGGTGGCAGCGTGGCCGTGTACGGTGCGGAATGCTCTGCGGTGCCCATGCTGCATGATGATTCAGAGTGCCCATGTTTGGTGGAGATCTGCGTTCTGATTGGTTGTGCCTGGTGGTGCGCCTGATTGTGCAGCTGGGGGGCGTGTTCCTGCTGGCCATGAGCACAGTCGCCGCCATCATGGTGCCGCAAGCGCTAAACCGGCCAAAAGAAGAAGGGGGAGGCAAGCTAGCTGCCAAGAAGACAGCGGATCGCCTCATTGGATGGGGTCTGATACTGGGAATATGTATGTCCGCTATGTCTCACTTGCGCACGTGGCATCCTTTGACATTAGCAGCGAGAATCGCAGCTTCTTTGAATATCTTTGGAGGGGAAAGTGGCCTTCTGGATCCTCTGCCGTGGAAAAACAAGAGCATTCCGAGTCCTTCCTCATGGGGGGGAATAGCATTCTGAGTCCTTCCTCATGGGGCGGGGGATAGCATTCGAGTCCTTCCTCAAGGGGGTAATAGCATTCCGAGTCCTTCCTCATGGGGGGTAACAGCATTCGAGTCCTTCCTCATGGGGGGATAGCATTCCGGAGTCCTTCATCATGAGGGGAAATAGCATTCGAGTCCTTCCTCATGGGGGAAATAGCATTCGAGTCCTTCCTCATGGGGGAATAGCATTCTCAAACCCCTTTGCCATGAAAAAAATATCTCTTTCCAAATTCGCCATGGAAGGTGCAAAGTACAATGAGCAGTCCCCCCTTGAAACGCTGAACTCGTACCTGATGTTCTTTCCGACGACAGCTCTGAATTGCAGCTCCCATGCTTCTCCGCGGAGAATGCATTGAATCACCCGCAGCTTGAATCACCCGACTTGAATCACCCATGCCTTAGAATCACCCCAGCTTGAATCACCCATGACTTAAATCACCCGCGTTTGAATCATCCGCAGCTTGAATCACCCGCAGTTTGAATCACCCGCAGCTGAATCACCCGCAGCTTGAATCACCCGCAGCTTGAATCACCCGCAGCTTGCGGGGTGCCAAATGCGCTTTGCGTCCTTCTTCACCTCGTGCACTCAGCCAAGAGAGTGACGGGCGCATTGCAGGTTTTGGAGGCTTGCAGCTGGCGTGCCTCCCTCTGCTGAACTTCTTCTCCCCGCTGCCGGAAGTCCAGGAAGCTGCTGTTCTGCCCTCGATCATTGGAGCGGTACTGCAAATCATCAATGGAGTGGTGTTTATCGCGGAGGGAATTATGCAAGGCCACCAGGCAAGTTTGCACACCCCTTTGTCGGATGAGTAAGGGTCCACAATCCGGCGCCCTTGTTCGCAATAGTGCCATCAGTGGCACGGCTTTGTTTGTTTCATAAAGCCACAAATTGCGGTTTTATGCCAATGGGTAGTAACATCCATATGGATGTTGCTCAGAGCTTTGGGTGCACTGACAAGTGGAGATTGTCCCTGCTTTTGGATCAGGAATTCGGACTGCTCGCAAGAAACTCGGCAGTGTCAGCAGCTTGCTTGGTCGGATTTCTGTACTTCTTTGGTAGTACACTTCCTGGTGTATGGGGGAGCTTCTGGGCGTTCAACATATCAAGGCTTCTCTTTGCATTGCATCATCATTTTATTGCGGGCCCATTAGCACCTTGCAACATGGCAAATGCTGATGATGACACCACATCGAAATTTGGATGATGCCTCTGCGTCTTTGACAGACTCTTTGTTTCACACTTCCCGCCACTAGCCCTTGCTGAGTTGCAATTAAGATTTGAATGCACGAAAACAGGGATCCATTCGGTGTTAGAACAACGAAACATTTGTATAAGTAAGGTATGTTGTATGAAATGGGCATGCTTTCGGATCCGGGGAAAATCAGCTGTGTGTGTGTGGGAACATGCTGAGTCCCATACTTTATTTGTCGGAGTGTTGATTAAAGCTATCGTTGTTGGACGTTTGTTGTAATGTGATGGATGACCTCAGCATTTTCATGTTCAAAGCTAACTGGGTAGTTTATTTCCTGTGGTTTGCTACGTCACGGGCCACAGTATCGAGTAAAATTACGCAATACTGCTTGCCGCACACATGACCGGCGGTGTGATTGAGGTCGAATCACAGACAATGGTTTGCCTTCCAGTTCCAAATTCTGAAATCTCTGTAAACCTACGTGTCCGACGATCAATCCGCCATGTTCTTGCCAGAAGTTCTCGCCCATGTCACACTTTCGCTGTATTTTGTGTCCGTGTATGCATGCGTGCATCATGGGAATGAAGGCATCATCATTTTGACCCGGATCGATCTGTTTAGAGACAAACGCATATCCTATCTCAGAGAGAGAGAGAGAGAGAGAGATCACCATCCACCAATGCCATATTCGATGGTATGAACCGTTGAATATAGCAAAATATTGTAATACTTAAGAAATGAGTTATCAAGAAGCTTTGCAAGAATTTCCGTCTAGAGATAAACATTTTACGGTAAAAAATTCGTTTAAATCATCATTATGAAACACTTGATTCATTCTAAATGTCTGCCCTATGGGCTCGTAGAAATTGTAAAACTTGGTCAGCTAAATCGGCAGGAGTTTACCGAAGGCTAGACGTGCACACTGCCGTACACTGTGGGGTAGCATTGTCAATGCTGTCAGCAAGATGTTCCGGCTATGTTTGGCGACTGCTCTGCAACAAAATATTGCTCAGCAGAGGACGATGGTGGCAGACCTGGCTTGGTCAGTGCAACACTATCAAGAAACACGGGAGCGTCGTCAACGAATCCCGGTGAAACGTCATACGCATGCTCAGATCCTACTGATGCATCTTCGCGAGTAGGATAATTATGACTGCGGCTGGCTGCACTGGGTCAGGCACCTGCGTGCCGTCCAACATCACGCGCGCGCTCTCTCTCTCTATGACCATCTGCACCGTTTGCACTTCTGCAAAATAGATACCGTCCGTTGGCAAGCTATATATGTTAGTCTTTATCATACCGGATCTTGCTGGACTTCGTCTGCCTCGTCGGACACGTCAAATGTCTCAAAAGGCGTCCGTACTATGTCACTTCATAATCTGATTGCTAAAGCATATGCACAGCAGCCAATCGAGGGAGTCAGCGATTAAAAATGAAGAAATAAATCGAACGATAGGAAAACGCAGGATAGTGACACCGTGAACGTCACTTTTTTTTTGTCGAAAGACAGGTTGAATCCAGGGAAGAGGGCATTTGAATTGTTGTTGGCATATGTTAACGCGGGAAGTAGTGGTAGGGCTGGGTATTGAATTGTGTCAAAAGTGTATCTTATTTCATCACAGTGAAAGTTTGAGTGGTTAACTTTCTCATATTTGCATTATGTTTGAAGCTCGCTAGCACTTGGTTTGTGTGATACAGCGGCAGGTTTCTTATCATGCCGTATATTGTATTTCGAAGCCTAGGGTTGTAGGCTCGGTGAACCTCCTTAAATTGTCAGCAGTAAACACTACATTGTCAGTGATAGCTATGTCCACACCATTGCTGTCGATTGTCTTTGGCCTTCTCCACTCGATTTCTAATTCGCTTGCTACTGTTAGTCTTCTCATTTTAGTTCTGGCCACGATGTGTCTCTGGTGTGCTTCCTGTCTATGCCTCTTATTACCAAAAACACGATTCGTCCGGTAAAGCACTCACTGCATACAAAAGCAATGTCACAGCGAACCAGGTCTATTACACAGCCGTATGTCACCACCATACACGTGTTTACAATATACTTTCTTCGCAGCAAAAACATTGCCAATAAGACCATTATACTCGTGCAATGACTTTTACTTCAGCAGTCTTGTTACCTCTCGGTTGGAACTAACAGACTTTTGCAATAAATCAAAGTATTGTTGCAAACTTATTAGTATGTGTTCAGCAAATTCAATCTGATATTTGTCCGCGACTTGTTATATTACTGACGTTCGAATCATTCAGTGGGCATAATGGCATATTGTTTTAATGTGCCGTCTCCACTATTATATATCAATTTTGTTCCGATGATATCGATCGCACTTTGGTCACCTTTGTGATCAACTGAAGTGATTTGGTTATCAGTTTAATTTAACTCTACAATCATTTTCTAGTACTACGTACATGCCTCCTATACGACTACGTACTACTACTTCATGATGAATGACGGCATTTTCATATTCTATGGTACCGGTCATTGAATTTGAAAATCAGTCATAAATTTTGCAATATTTATGTTTTGGTATCGCGACGTTGCATGCGCATTTTTACCACAAAAGCTCTTCAAAATAATATTTAAAAAACTACACAACTGGATGGACATCACCTAATTCATACACATCCATTCAAAATTAGCTCCCGCGGACCTCTCCTCGGGCCCCGCAACCTTGTTTGTTGTTCGCCTGTCACTGTATCCGCCCGGTGAGACGTTCGCGTTATAGTAAGAATACTGTAATAGTAATTGGCGTTGGCGACTTTATTTTGCTGAGCAAGAAAAACTATGCATAGAGCACATGCATCACGAATTAATGTAGTAAACAGTACCTCAGCAATCGTGTTGTATGCAGATTTGTGGGATGGCCGAATGTCGCACTATGGTATGCTGCATCATCAGGATGCATTGCGTACTTGCGCACTACCTTTGCACTTACTCGTCGTCATCAGTGTGCCGTGTGCAGATGGTCGGATGACACCTTATAATTTGCAGATGTTCTGGCTTGGATTTTATCCGGACTCTCCGAGGGGTCAGAGGAGTTTTGCAGACTTGTGGGGGCGAGCACGCGTTTGTTGCTTTCTCCGCTTCCAGGGCTTCGGCGTAAAGACACTTTGCCCGCTCAGATAGTTCGGAAAATGTGTGAGCGATTTGAGGACGGTGACTGGGAAGCCCTTTTTTCTGAATCTCGCCCTCAGTCTTGCTGCCTGTTGGCCAACTGAAGTCTCTCGGGAGAGAGAGAGTTGACAGATGTGACGGAACTTATCAAAGAGGGCAAGTTTTCCAAAGCGATGTCACGACTTGATCCCGCAGCACTAGCGCTCCGTTGAATAATGCCACACTGGAACTTCTTCGTGGGCTGCATCCGGTTGGTTCTGATTTGCCGGTGATGGCTGCTACTTCTTCCATTGTCTTGAAAGATGGGACCTTTGAGGAGGAGTTTAACCAGCTCTCGGTGGCCTCGGGCCCCGGGCTCTCTCAGCTTCCATATCGGTGTTAACATCTTCGTACAGTTGGAGCCGCCACTAACACAGACTGCAAACGAGCTGTTAAACATGCATGTCAAGAGATTGTGGCTAATCGGGTGCCTGCCTCGACTCGTCCTTGGCTGGCGGGGGCTGCGGGGCTCGCTTGCTTGCACTTCTGAAGCCAAGTGGTGGTGTTCGGCCAATTTCTTGTGAGAAGGCCCTTCGACCGACGCTTGGCTGGGAAAGTTGTTTGCCAGCAGATGCGGTCGTCGTGGGAAGCATATTTTTCCCCGCCGCCGCGTCCTGGGGCGCGCTCTTCAGCGATGACTTGGAGTGGGAGTACCCGAAGGTGCTGAGATTTGCGTGTGCCCATACAGTACACGCATTGCTGGAAGCACATCCCGATTGGGCGCTCGTTGAAGTTGACGCCCAGAATGCCCATAACTCGGTTTCTCGGCGTTCAGTTTTTGAGGCAGTGACTGCTCAATTTCTGAACTGTGTGGTGTGACAGAATCTAGGTATCGGCAGGCAGCCAACCTTGGGTGGAGGGGCGACGAGGATGGTAAATAGCACTGGCTGTCATCCGAGGAGGGGACACCGCAACAAGACCCGTTGGGACCTTTCATTTTTTGCAGCACCTTTGCAGCCCGTGGTTGAGGCAACCTTACACGCGGGTGCTTTACACTTCGACGAATCGGTGCAGCGCAGCTTGATGCGGCAGCTTCTGGGAAGCCCGTTGCCGTTGAAAGAGGAGTCGGTGATCATCAGTCAAGTTCCCACGGCCTGAGGGGGCTTGGGTCTTTCATCCATCCAACGGCTGTCATTGGTAGCAGGGTGGGTAGGTTCTTTGGCTCAGGTGTGGGCTCGTATGCGGCTTGGGGTGCCAGCCTTGGAGGAGTGCCGCCTCCCTAGTCTTTGCAGTCACGGGAGAGATGTGGCGGCGGGGAGGTTGGAACAAAGCCTCCATTCCTCACTACAGGCGCTTGGTAGTTGGCACTTCGCACAACCGAGTGGTTGATACCCGGAGAGATGATCATCCCTTCCTGTCAGTGGGTTGGCCCGAGTTGGATTCAGAGCTTGGGTGGGGTCTCTTTGCCCAGCCCACAATGAAGTTGCAGAAGGACCTTTCTGAGGTCTTGAACGGATCCGACTGGCTTGATTTATCCGACCAAGCTGCCTCTCGAGCTCGGTTGCTTTCCATTTCTCAACGTGGCGCCACTGTTCACTTGGCAGCCTCCCCTCGCCTTCTTTTCGGTTTACACCCACTCAGGCAGTTGTCGCCTTGGCTTTGCAATTGGGTGCCCCGATGCATATTCTAGCTGGTGTGCATGCATTTGTTTGTGGTGCTTCTATTGACCCCTTTGGCTACCACTACCATGTCTGTAACTGGTGGCGTGGATGGGCTATCACAGCACATCATGCCGTTCGTGATGTATTGGCATTTATGCTGAAGCAAGTCTTTGATCCAGCCTTTGTCATCGTGGAGGATCGCAATCATGATGGGTGTTCGCCTGATTGGAAGCCCGACATCACAGTGCTCAACCATGATGGACGAGGCAGACATATCGTGATTGGCGTGAGCCTTACATTCCCTTGTTGTGCCTCGTATGCAGACCGGGCTGCTCGGGAGCCCCTGCGAGCCACGAGGATATTGTACGGACACGCTTGTGCCTTTTGCGATGGAGTCTTTTGGAGGTTTGGGGAAATCGGCGCGGAAGTTCTTCTACAGTTGTGTACAGCGCAGGCTAGACCGATTGTTTCAGGAGGAGGATGATGCAACATAGAGCACGCGGAGCTTTTCGACCTATTGGTTGCAGCGGATAGTGGTTACCTTGCACGGCTCGCAGGGTTACGGAATTGCTTGCAGGGCTAGTCACGATTATCAACATGGGTGAACGCTGGGAATTTGCATGATGTGTTTCTAGGTAGTTGTTTTGGCATTTGAATGAGTTTGTTTGTTTGCTGTGCCTTTGACATTTCAATTGTGAGATGTGAACCTTACAATAAAGTTTCTGATACCTCTATATATACAACGTTGTATATATATATATGTGTGTGTGTGTTATATCTATATCTCTAATTATCGACTAAAAATGTCGAATCTCGAAATCGATCGATATGCAACTGATGCCATACCCTGAGCTGCAAATATATGATTTGTATGCGCATCGACTTGCCGAACACATAGGAACATTTGTCGTTTGCATATCCAGAACGATAATACAATCAATAATATTAAAGGTTGAATGATAATAGTGATGCACTTACGTCGCTAGTAACGGCAACGCCACCTTCATCCGTGTGACCACAAAATACAATGAAATACAACAAAGCATTTCCCAATGGCACAACAAACTCGCGAGGGTGTGCGACCCTCAAGATGCCGAACACGTCACGCATATCGAGGAACAAAGATGCCTAATTCACCACATTGAAAATTGAGACCAGCTCAACAATGGTTAGGGATTGGAATGTGATAGGGAAGGCAATATCAGCCGGTGCATTTCGAAAATAACATCTTTCTCAGCGTGTGTTAGTAGACATAACTGTCAAAGCACAAACCATATGGTAATCTCAGCCCTATCCAGTACAAATGAAGGGCATGCCATTTGTGAAATGTCTATAACTCGTCCACAAATCTCAACCAGATGTGCGCTTCTCCCACTTATGGGCTCATTTCCATGTTGTCGATTAGTCGCACACCACCAACACCACCATAGCGGGCTGCCACGGCTACCACCACGTCTTGCTCTATAGTCTTGACTGTTTGAAGGTCTCTCGCATCAACCACCTGTGTCCACACACACCAACTTTTGTGAACTGCGGCTATCCTTTCCATGTCATTTAGCTTGTGTGTCGCTGACAAGGGTAAATGGGCAGGAATTTGCCACCACCCCCTCATCCTCACCAATCACTACCCACCTGCACGAGGGCGATACATGAAGTAGTATTCAAGATATTGCTCAGGGTAGTAAGTAAAGCATAAAGATGGCATTCATCTCTGCATCCTACATCTACGCACCACAACCTAGAAGTACCAAGATGTATGCCTTGTCATCACTGGTCAGAGCTGGTCTCACAAGGCATGCTATCATATTGGTTAGTCGCGTCCTTTTACTGTGGGCGAACCGCGTTCTGATTGTGGTAGTAGCTTGCCGCCTTCTTTGCTGAGATGACTTCATAGGAGAATCATTTCCATTCTTAGGAATCTTATTTCCATTCTACCTTGCACAAGTAACTGCAATGGGGTTTCCTACCTCAACATAGTCCACATCGCCCCCAGAGAGGGAGATCTCGTCAACTAATTGTTGCCGTAGTGTAATCGCATCCTTCGCCCCTTGCTGCACCGCATCTTTCATCTTCGTCAAGCCCCTGAAAATTATCCATGCCCTCCTCTCACACTCCATATCAAAGGTCTCCCTGCCTACTGCTCAAGGCCGCGCACCTGCTGATGGAGAGCGCGCCGGTGCGGTCCTCCGCGGAGAGACGGACGTTGCGGCTGCTCATGGCCAACCCATCTTCCTCACGCAACAATGGCATGCCAACCACCTCCACGGGAAAGTCTGTCAAAACCCCAGTCACACCTTTCAGCCCGATACGTTGGTGTAGCAATCATGCTAAAGGGTCGTTCAGGTCGGAAGATACTTGCACACCTGAAGGGACGAGTGACCCATAGCAAAAGAAGAGACACAGTGCGCGGCGTCTTGGAGCGTCTTGGAAACTATGAATACCAAATATTTACATGTTTTGAAAAGTACAAGGGCAGAACATATCCAAGAAAGTATGTATTCCATTGCCGGTCTGCTCAGCTTGACAACGCATCGCCGGTCTGCTCAGCTTGACAACGCATCGCCGGTCTGCTCAGCTTGACAATGCATGATCCCCAAAACTAAACTGTGAACCGTTACAGCACACCAAATGAGAATCCCCTGAATCTATACCGCACGTTTTTTATCTGAGATCGGAAACGGTACACATATCGAACCCCTGTATGTACAAGCCGTAGTGAAGTATAGTGACTGTCAAAAGTAATCTAAGAAGATATGACGTCAGAAGGTAACTTGGGTTTTGCCGTGTCTTTTTCGAGTCCAGAAAAACTTTTTTGTTATCTTCTTCCACATCCCGATGCCACAAACACGCACAATGACGAACAGAATGCTTGAAACTCTCCAACGAGCTCAAATTTAGAAACAGAAAAGTGCCGAGTGTGCACTCCGCAACTGAACAAATCTCACGGGACACGCATGGAAAGGAATAAATTATCTCTACACGCAAGTCTCGTCTTAAAGCAAAGATCGCCGACTACGCATGTCTTCGAGAGGGCTCTTTCGGAGAACAGGGCAACGAAGCCTGTTTGACCACTAACCACAGAGAAGAGAACGGGCTGCTTTCCAGCACGACTTATGAAAGAAAGGAAGCGTGAACCTTGCATGCTTGATAACGCGCCAACTTGAAACTTGCAAGCGCGACTAACCTTCGAGATAAAATTGCGCTCAAAACGAATATACTCACCGTTTAAGAACCGAGTAGGCACGGCTTGGAAGAGGACAATTCGTGCGAGAGTTGCATACTCAAAAGGAATTTGTGCAAAGAGCACAGATCACCACATGATTGCAGCCGAAACACAAACACTTCGCACCGAGTTCTTGTAACCAAAATCGCAAATCACACACCTGGCTTGCACCTCAGCTTTTGCTATGCCTAGCAAAATACTGAGAAGAAAAATGTAAAATAAAGAGAAAGGGGAAAGGCTCCTGCCTTGAGGAATTCACTCACCAAGGTCTTGGACCATACGACGCACAATCAGCCATTGCTGGTAGTCCTTCTTGCCAAACACCGCAATGTCTGGCTCCACGATGTTAAACAACTTTGCCACCACAGTTGCCACCCCGCGAAAGAAGATGGGCCGACTACCCCCACACAGTGGTTGCTGCACGAAAAGAACACGGGAGATACAATCAGCAGGAAAAGTCTAACGACTGCGAATTATGAAAGGATTTCGCACAGCAAACTCAAGTATATCCTCGGAAGGCATAGCGTATGTGGATCCCTTGGAAGCACAAGTAGATGCGCTTATGCATAGGGTTCTAGATGCCTATCGAAACATATAAATAAAACATACTGCTGGTTTTCGGAATGCCGTACTTCAGGTACTTGAACTAAAGGTATTACTGATACAATGTGTGCTGGCAGGCTGCGAGAAAGTATTGGTATCAAGAACTGGTTTTAAGTTGTGGTTTTCATGTCTTATGCATACTTATCTCACGAATTATAACCCGGAAAAAGTGAACTGCGCGTGTTGTGCGCCTTTTGAGCGTTTGAACGATGCTTGTTTTATGAGTGTTCCTTGACGAAAAACATAGTCGGGTTCCAGAGGATAAGAATTCAGGGAAAGGTTTTGAGAGGATCCGCGCGCGCGATTGTACCGCGCGCGATTGTCAACACTTGTGACCAGGTCAAGTTTTGTATGGAAGCCACCTCGTGTTGAATCTTGTCGATTTGCTGTTTTGTGGGAAGGTTTCAGGACGGAGCTCATTCGCTTATGAAGGGCACGAACGTGTCGGTTTACAGGTGTCAACAAGCGCTCCTATGGGGGTCTATCGGTCCGTCATGCAGACGAATAGTGGCTAACAAGAGAGAAAGCGCATAGAACGAGAAAAAGGTCGCACCTGTAAGTGCTGCGCTTCAATCCAAGTTTGATGGCTATCATCACTAGAGTAAAGCGCCTCCGGCATGAATATGGCGTCACATAAACCCGCGAGCTTTGCGAGGTCCCCTTTGGGATCTCGAGGGTAAACATCAAGGTCTTCCCCTGGGGCGAACTGCCCTTCATTCACGTACACGGAAACGACTACTTTATCCCCACGCGTCGCAGCGCAACGTACTAGGGACAGGTGACCATCGTGCAGGTAACCCATCGTAGGGACGAGCGCAACGGTTTTACCGTCCTGCCTGCAGGCCCGTGACCATGAGCGCATCTGCGCACCGGCATTTGTAATTAACGTTAGTGCGCTGTTGTACTCGAGGAGCTTTCGCAATTCCAGTGAAACCTCCTAGGGAACGCGACAGAAGAATCACAGCGCACACTCCGGGGTGATAATAATTAGGGTGATAATATCGAAGGACCGAAAAATAGGGCAGTACCTCTTCTTTCGAGCGCAAAATCGTAGGATCGGGTTTCTTTCCATCTTCAGCAGCGCCGCCTGATGTAACGAACTTCGCCATACGCCGTGTCGTCTGGAAGGTCGCGCACTTCTTCCGCCACGCAACACTCACTAGCGAGCGCCGATCTCCGTTCGTGGTGTGGTCTTCAAACCTAGCATATGGAATGCCTGAAGAAACGTAACAGACGGACCGGCTCGAAGCACGCGGCACATTGGAAATTGCGTTTCTAGAACTCCCATTGTCGAGTGAGCAGCTCGCAACATTTGGCCGCAACACGCGCTGTGGATGCATCCTCAGAGTATGTCCTGTTTTGAAGGCGATCTCTTGATTGAAAATGTCAGTGACAACGCTACGTTGGAATCACTTCCACCCGACCGTGCAAGAGCAAGTTGCACGTTGCACAACAGCTCTTGAGGACCAAGCACGTGGCGACCGAGACGGACCATCGACCATCGCATGACCATCGCATCATGCCATGCCACACGCCCAGTCGTCGCACTCGGGAAAAAATGATTTCAAAAAAGTCTGGAAAAGTCTGGAAATTTTCTTTAAAGAAAGAAAGAATATACCAGATTTTCTGGACTTTTCCGCTCGAAATGGGTGAAAAAAATACCGCAAAATCCCATCACCGGGCCTTTTGAATGGCTCATAAAAAGTTGGTTGCCAAATGTAAAAATGGCCGGGATAGTAGTGCCCAAAAATTCAGGGAAGTTCGTATATTGTATATTGATTGGACTGCCCACACTTTACCCCTTAGGGGGGCAGACAGGACAGAAGTTTGGGGGTTTTAGAGGGGGTTGTAAAACGTCGAAAGAGCGTAAAAACGAACGAACCCCCGAGACCCCGTAGACGCATGCGCTCGTGATAGGACTCCCTCGAGCGGAGGCCACATGCCAACCAGCATCGAGAGAACGTGGGAACATACGTGTTGGGAAACTGTGATAGGACTCCCTCGAGCGGAGGCCACAGGCCAACCAGCATCGAGAGACCGTGAGGACAGACGTGTTGGGAAACTATGATAAGACTCCCTTGAGCGGAGGCCACAGGCCAACCAGCATCGAGAGACCGTGAGGACATACGTGTTGGGAAAGTGTGATAGGACTCCGTCCCTCGAGCGGAGGCCACAGGCCAACCAGCATCGAGAGACCGTGAGAACAATAGTGTTGGGAAACTGTGATAGGACTCCCTCGAGCGGAGGCCACAGGCCACGCCAGCATCGAGAGAGTGTGAACACCCCAAGACTAAGACGCGTGCGCTTGTGATTAATACGTAGGACTCCCTCGAGCGGAGGCCACAGGCCAACCAACATCGAGAGAGTCGGTGTGAGAACAGACGTGTTGGGAAATCGTGATAGGACTCCCTCGAGCGGAGGCCAGAGGCCAACCAGCATCGAGAGAACGTGAGAACATACGTGTTGGAAGACTGTGATAGGACTCTCTCAAGCGGAGGCCACAGGTGGCTACTACCCAAATTCATGGTGATGGAATATCGGTATCGACAGTCGAGATCGACCTCGATATCGATATCCCGGTCTGTCACCTTTGGTGCGTCACACGTGACAGTTCCTAGAGAACAACCTTATATTCCATCTAACGTTATTCTCGTGGCTTTCGGTTCATCCCTTGCACGCACGCGTCTCACTGCCTGAGACTGTATTTCTAGCAGGTTATGAGCCCACGCACCTTCGAGTGTTTATTTTTCTGATTGTATGGACGGTCAAATTTAGCTTATTCCCGTTCGTTTCGGTCCGGGTGTGATTCACCCGCCCACGATTTATTCAGGAAAGCACCTCTGGTGGGGGAGGCGTGCGACTAGCTTAGATGCCGGAAGTTGATTCTTTGCCCGGCACCCTGGGAGAGGCGGTGGCTCTCCTGGCATCGGCGGACAGTATGTTGGAGAAGGTGGCATCTCTGGGGCATCGGAAGTTGTTGACAGTTTGCTCCATGTTGCGCGGCGTGATTTCTTTTTATCGGAGCGCCGCAGCCGCTGTTTCTTCTCCAGTCCCTGGCGTGGACATTTCGATTGGGCCAGATTGTTTGGAGACCCCGCCAGTCATTTTGCAGATTTCTATTGCGTCTGAGGGAGTTGGGGTTGGTGGTGCGATTTTATCGACGCACTACCAACCCACCTCTGTGCTCTCAGCTGACTGTGAGACCCAAGTTTCGCTCGTCGATCTTGGGTCCGATGTTTTTACGCAAACATAATTCATTCCGCAGAATTTGCCACGGACCCCCTTGGCTCGCGCTGAGCCGAGGGAGCACGCTCGCACTATTGTGCAGCGTGAAGTTATTCATCGCTATCCCGACTCTCGGCCGGCAGGGTCCTTTGCTGCTGGCGCTACTGCTTTTCAGAGCCCAGATGATTTTTCGACCGATCATGTGGATGTTTTTTGCGGTGCGGAAGATGATCAAGATGACTCCCAGAACCCTCCAGGGTACTACCGGAATATCCTAGTACACCAGATACCGTATCAGATAGTCCCGTACGCAGTGTGGATAAACTCTGTAAGATAAATAAACCCTAAGCTAGATATACCCGGAACGGTCTCGGACGGTCTCGGAGTCTAGCCTACTTGTGACACCGCGTGTGTCACAGTACGAACCTACAGATCAGTCAGCAATCCAGTGTTGGTCCTAGGGATCTGTCATAGGGGCCTGACCGGGACTCCCAGTCAGGGCCGCCTATACAGATTTCAGCACACCACCCCAGCACTGTGGGTGGTGACTGACTAGGAGAGTCAGAAAATGTAAGATGTAAGTGTCAGGGCAGAAGTTAGGTGACAAGTCTAACTGCCAATCCAACTGTGCTATTCTGATACACAAATTGGAAACCTCTAGGTAGCACGCGAGCAGAAGCATACGGGCAATTAAGGCACCGCTAAACAAGTGAAAGGAACCGTGCTAGCAAGTCAGTTTGAGGAATATAAAGTAGTCAAAGCAAAACATAAACCAGTTTTAAGAAGTCTTTGAGGTCACAGGAGTTCTGCACACCACCATGTTGGTGTGCCTCCAGAGTGAGCAAGGAGTCAATCAACAACATCATAGTAGTCAGCGGTGGCCTCGCGGAAGTCCATCCCATAATAGGAAGTAAAGAAGCCAGCACCGTAGTAGTGCTCCACATCCAGAGGTCCGCTCTCATGTAATGCCATACCGTAATAAAATGCCATGCCGAAGCCCAAATCCGCTTGAGCTAAATCCTGAAACGCTAGGAAGCTTAGTCTGTCAGGAGGCTCGGGCGGCTGAAGCGGTGGCACATCGTCAGTCAACAAGAGACCCTGAGCCGGCATCACCGATTCAACAAAAATCATTCGTAAAGTAAACTGACGGAGTCTCCCAATCGAGACCACCACCAGGCGAAGGCATCTCCGTAGCCGGTGCACAAGCCGACACAGCAGAAGCCGTGGAAGCCGAAACAGTCACACCTGCAAAAGAAATGCATAAGAGAGAAAGCACCGCGAGAGCGCCGATTGCCGGCGTGCCAAATCCGAAAGGCGGCACACCGCACCCGATAGCACTGGCCGGAGCTCGCGGCTTCACCGCGAAAGTACCGTCGGCGAAATCCTCGTAGTCGTCCGTGTCATAGCCTGTCAGGTCAGTCGGGTGGACGGCGGCGTGATTAACCGTCTGCACGAAGCCTCCGAACTCACCGCATGTCGCCTCCGTGGTGGTCACCCGCGCCGATTGAGTTGGCGCGGGCTGTACATCCTTCACCTGCGAGACAGGCATAGCAGGGGCCGGCACGGCGGACGCCGATGCCGCCGCACCACCTGCCTGAACCTGCCCCTCCGGTGTGATCCCCGCCGCAGCGGTAGGGCCACACACCAGAGCCGACGCATGCTCCTCAACCGCACTCCCAGGAACAAAGGATGCGTGAGTGTAGTGTACCTTTTCTTGGGCGGCATGAACCTCAGTGGTGAGGGCATCAAGCCGCCGCAAGATGTCCTCGCTCGTCGTCCGCGCCGTCGGCCGCAGGCTGCACGCTGAAGCCGTAGGCCGACACGTCGATGCCGCCAATCCCGCCCGCGGAAAGCACAGCGGGAGGACCGTAAGCCGACGCCGCACGGGCGAAGGCCTCCGGACCATCATCCGCAGCCTCCTGGAAGACCTGCACAAGCGCCAAGGTGTGGAGACCCTCCGCATCCTCCTCCTCAATAGGAATGCAGAAGACCGCTGCCGTGGCCGACGAATGCTGGCGCCCACCAAGAGGGCAGTCGCGGTACGCGTGATAGGCGTCTCCTTTGCCCGCCTTGCGACAGCGGTGGCAAAGGGGCCTCGCCTTCATGTTGTCCCTGTCGAAGCCCACAGGCGGTGCCGTGTGCACACCCACCCGATTACCGCGCGGTTGTGGCTGCTGCTGTCGCTGGACCGCGCCCGCACGATTGTCCCGCACGAGCGCCTTCAAGGCGGCGATCTCCTCGAGGAGAACCGCGTACTCAGACGACGTGATAAGCGCGGAGGGCTTACCGCCCGCCCCCAGCGTCTGCTCCTCACGCACCGCCACCCCATCGTCCGACTGCGCCCAGGCCTGAAAGATAGCCGCGACGAGGGCCTGAAGCGAGCGGAGAGTGACCCCGCCGATGTCGAGGTCACCCGCAAGCGGGTACCGCACCTTCACCGCCGCGTAGAAGATCGGGTCGAGGCGGTTGTAGAGCGACAGCTTGCGGGTCTCGTCGGTGGGCTCTGGGCTGCCAGGAGCGCGGTTATCCCGCACCAGACGTTGCTCACGAGCCAAGATGGGCTGCGGGATAATGTAGAGCCGCGTGCTCCTGCTGGTGGCTCTCACGTAGCGCGGCAGGCACGCTCCCCTTGATAATGTCGATAAGGGCGCGACGTCCATCTCGGTCAGCCGAGGAGTCCGTACCGCGAAGCCAGGTGTCCGCCACGGAGTTGCGCTCCACGACGAGGGCCAACACGTCGTAGAGAAGCCCATTAACCTTCTCGATAACCAGAGAGGTGGGGTCGTCGAGGTCAAAGGGAGCCAAATCCAGCCCAGCGGACTGAAACTCGGTACGAAGCCGCGCCACCAGCTCGGAGAGGCGGCCCGCGTCGTCAGTACCACGATAATGATGTTTCTTGGAACCAAGGATATCCTCGCGGATACCCTTGGCCCAAGCCCGATGTAAACGCCCCTTGTAGACCAAGTCGACCGCGGCATGTTGGTCAACAAGGTGCTTCCGCAACGCGACAGCGGCGTCGGCGTTGCTGGAAGCAGCAGGGGGCACCACAGGCGGGGTGCTAGCGGTTGGGGTGTCCCGAACCGCATCTATAAGCCGTATCGAGGCGTCCAAGTCGGAATCCTTCAATAGGCGCTTGCGAGCTCGTGTAGATGCTGCCATACTTCTGAAAGCCAGAGAAAAGATGATGCGCGGTAGCACGTTTGGGTGTTGTGGCGGAAATGGAGGGAAGACGTAACGGCAGAACGTGCGGAGCGGCGAAAAGAGCGTGGGGCACTTGCAAATGTCGATGTGGTCGAAGGTGTCCGGAGCACCAGCCCAAAATACGTAAACCAGCGGGATCGGCGCAGGTAGAATAACGCAAATGAACATTGCCAAAACCGAGCAATAGCAACGCGCGGTGCCCATGACTCGCAGCCGCAAGAGACGTCTACCGTAAAGTCATGCCTCAAATCCTAGTCGCACCCAAACGCGCAAGTGCGCACCACCTCTTCAAGCGGCTGCTTAGCCAATCATGGCCAAGATAGCAAGTGGAATAAAAGCGTGGATGGGGCCACGACCTACCGGAATATCCTAGTACACCAGATATCAGACAATCCCGTACTCAGTGTGGATAAACTGTCCAAGATAAATAAACCCTAAGCTAGATATACCCGGAACGGTCTCGGACGGTCTCGGAGTCTAGCCTACCTGTGACACCGCGTGTGTCACAGTACGAACCTACAGATCAGTCAGCAATCCAGTGTTGGTCCTAGGGATCTGTCATAGGGACCTGACCGGGACTCCCAGTCAGGGCTGCCTATACAGATTTCATCAGCAGGTACTGGGACGAGTCTGAATTTGAGGACGAGAATGATGGGTCTCAGAACCCTCCAGGGTACTGGGACGGGTCAGATTTTAGTGAAGAAGAGTATTTTTCGGAATCCGTTGTTTCTCTAGCCCACTTGGGAGTTTCTCACTCCGGTGCTCCCCTCGAGCCTGGAGTTGATTCGTTCGAGGAGCCAGCAGATGACTCTCCACTTGGAGAGAGCGATATTTCTGATAATTACGAGCAGTCTGAGGCCTGGGACGACGAGGCCAACGACGATTACGAAACCGCTGAGGGCGGTTACACCGCTGCGGAGTGGGAGGCTTGGGAGGCCTCCCACAACGCGCATGGGCATGATCACGTAGACCCACCAGCTCTACCAGGGTGGTCCGGGATTTTCCGACGATTCTGCTGTCGGCGTACAGTCTGACTTCGTGGATTGCGACGACGATTATGGTGACCATGGGGACTACGACTGTGGTGGTGCCTACGATGGCTACGATGATGTTGGCTATTACTATTGATTGGTTTCTCTTTTGTTTCTTTGCGACGTATCCGGGCGCGGCGGCTTTCTATTTCTTTTAATTGTTGATTTACTCACGACACTTGTCGGCTGCACTTTATTTCTTTGTTTCAGCTGATTTACTCGCGACACTAGCTGGCGGCGGCTCTATTTGTTTCTGGTTGGATCCGGCACAGTATTATTCTATGTGATTCGATGTGCACCGTTATAAGACCCCAGAGGAGGGCAATTTTGGTAACAGCATTTATTTCGGGAATCCTACTAGTACCACTCGCCAGCAGAGATCTTAGCCGTTGACCAGACACGAGCGTGCTCTGAATTGCTTGATGACATCAGAGATTTGAGTGCAAGACCGAACACGAGCGTGCTCTGAATTTATGGGAATCAGCAGCTTCTTTTTTATCGTTTAGACGTCCACTCGACGGGCAGATTTTGAAAATTGAAACTTAGCCACTCAGCATTTGTTTACCTAGTTGTCACTATAGCATGCACTATATGCTTACTTGTGATCTTGTGTGTTAGCATTCCGAACTGTGACATGCTGCTGACTAGATAACTATTCAGGCTTGGAGCCTTAACACTTAACTAGTCAGGGTGGTGTGTTTGTCACTGTCACTAGCTTGTGTGTCCCACCTCAGGTGAGAAGGTGTGTTGGAATATCGGTATCGACAGTCGAGATCGACCTCGATATCGATATCCCGGTCTGTCACCTTTGGTGCGTCACACGTGACAGTTCCTAGAGAACAACCTTATATTCCATCTAATGTTATTCTCGTGGCTTTCGGTTCATCCCTTGCACGCACGTCTCACTGCCTGAGACTGCTTTTCTAGCACATGGTCCTACCACAAGGACCAATGGGCAATTGCGGTTTCGATCACTAAATCGACTATTTAAGGCACAGGCAACATTTGCACATGATATCCGCTATGAGTTAAATGAATTGTATTTCTTATAGCTGCGGCCCCCATGAGACTTTAGGTGTGTGGTTGAACGACACGCTTTAGGGGTGTAATTTCACCAAAAGCTTGAAGAAAATGGTGGTCCTACCACAAGGACCACCGTTATTTTGAGTATTAGGAGTCACATGGGGGGCTCACGGTGATGCTCATGGTTATACATCTTGAGTTTATGACCAAATAAGATAACTGAATCGGTTACTTCGCACCCTCATCATCATTTC
This sequence comes from Cymbomonas tetramitiformis, assembly GCA_001247695.2. Lineage (NCBI taxonomy): Eukaryota > Viridiplantae > Chlorophyta > Pyramimonadophyceae > Pyramimonadales > Pyramimonadaceae > Cymbomonas > Cymbomonas tetramitiformis. The sequence continues at coordinate 20,300 of LGRX02000471.1, read as the reverse complement.
CGCTCTATTTCAGCATGGCGCATGTTCAACACAATGCAAATTCCGAATTTAGCGAATTTCGGACTTTAGAAATTGGCATTCATCCATTCTAAAATGTACACGCCAGTCGAAAAATAAGATATTTGGATGATGTTAGACTTTCAGAAAATCGCAATACATATGGTAAACGATATTTGACACGAAGTGGGAACTGATTCCGCGCGATCGAGATGTCATCAGACCTGAGACAGGTCGTCATCGTCATTTCGCCGGATCCGAGGTGCACACGGTAAAGCTGCGAACGGAAGGTCAAAGGCAAAGGGGAAGGCAAAGGGTTTAAGATTTAGCGGCAGTAGGAATAGTTTTCAGAAGCATATGAAAAGTATTCTAGTGCTTCTGAAAACTATTCCTACTTCTTCTATATCCTAAACCCTTTGCCTTGCCTTTTACTGCTGCACGCGACCGGCAAGCATCTTTGAAACTTCCGAGTTTCAAAGATGCGTTTTGTATTTTGGGTGCACCCTAAAATTACAAAACAGCCGAGCGCTTCCCGTTTGTGCGGGATATTCACATTTATTCCATGGCATATTTCATATGAAATATACACATAAGCACGAAGGCATCGGCCACGCATCTTTGAAACTAACGAGTTTCAAAGATGCGTTTTTGGTCATTTGGGTGCGCATACCCAAATAACAAATCAGCCGAGCGCTTCCCGTTGGCGTGGGGTATCCAACGCTTGAATGTTGAATATTCAATATAATATGAGTTAGCATGCGAGGTTGCGAAGGCATCGGGACAGAATCTACGAAACTGTCCTATGCCTTTGCCTTTGGGTTTGGGTTCGAACGTACCCAAACCCAAAGATGCCAAACAGCCGAGGGCTTCCCGTGCGTCCTAGAGCACGAAACTTGGCACAAATACTGCCAAGATACATATCTTTAAGTTACCTGAAGCTCAAGGCTTCAAGTTACTTGTGCGCGAAACGCGCAATTTATTTCTAAGGCAGATGTTTTGGGTTTGGGTTCGAACGTGACACCCAAACCCAAAGATGCCAAACAGCCGAGGGCTTCCCGTGCGTCCTAGAGCACGAAACTTGGCACAAATACTGACAAGGTACATATCTTTAAGTTACCTGAAGCTCAAGGCTTCAAGTTACTTGTGCGCGAAACGCGCAATTTGTTTCTAAGGCAGATGTTTTGGGTTTGGGTTCGAACCCAAACTCAAAGATGCCAAACAGCCGAGGGCTTCCCGTGCGTCCTAGAGCACGAAGCTTGGCACAAATGCTGCCAAGATACATATCTTTAAGTTACTTGAAGCTCAAGGCTTCAAGTTACTTGTGCGCGAAACGCGCAATTTATTTCTAAGGCAGATGTTTTGGGTTTGGGTTTGGGTTCGAACCCAAACCCAAAGATGCCAAGCAGCCGAGGGTTTCCCCTGCGTGTGCATGTGTGTTAACTCATATGAAATATTTCATGGAATACATGTGAATATCCCGCACAAACGGGAAGCGCTCGGCTGTTTTGTAATTTTAGGGTGCACCCAAAATACAAAACGCATCTTTGAAACTCGGAAGTTTCAAAGATGCTTGCCGGTCGCGTGCAGCAGTAAAAGGAAAGTCAAAGGGTTTAGGATATAGAAGAAGTAGGAATAGTTTTCAGAAGCACTAGAATACTTTCCATATGCTTCTGAAAACTATTCCGACTGCCGCTAAATCTTAAACCCTTTGCCTTCCCCTTTGCCTTTGACCTTCCGTTCGCAGCTTTACCATGTGCACCTCGGAGCGGTGGCACCTCGGATCCGGCGAAATGACGATGACGACCTGTCTCAGGTCTGATGACATCTCGATCGCGCGGAATCAGTTCCCACTTCGTGTCAAATATCGTTTACCATACATATATACTTGAAGATTTAATGTGCCGCACACACCAACCTTGCGATATATGCCCTCTAGCAAGCAATTATGATGGCTGGCTGGTCAGCTCGCGTGACCACTGTTTTAGGGGGGAAACCAACGAGCCAATATATTAGAGGGGAAGCCAACGAGCCAACGAGCCAATATATGCATTCCAACCGGGCCTACCGCCCAAATATGATTGGGACATATGTATAGGTTCAATTTGATGGTATCCGCGCAGGTGTAGTGTTGATATACAGTAAAGGCCCACCTATAAGAAAACAGCCGCTGGATTTTTCGCCAAAACTTAAGAAAACACTAAGAAAGCAGCCGCTGGACTTTTGGAGTAGATATTCCGCCACTGTTAACACCTTAAGGGCGAATTGCCATACTGCTCATACTGATCCTGTTTTCCAGAAACTTATTTTCACGTTTTCGACAATAACTCAAGTTCTAGACATCCATTTGCCACGATTCTTCGCATACCTTGTATTGCGGAACTAGGTGGATGATATGGCACTTCGTTATCACTCGCACCGTATGTGCACACATGAATATATGCAACCCACCATCACCATACTTAAGGAAATTCGATTGAACAACTTCTGGGGGCATTTTTGGGCATGCGCCATGAACATGACACCACTATTGACTTGATGTTATGAGTCGGCGATGACGTATCATGGTGTATACCAATGGGGGAAAATGCCATATCCTTGATATGAAGCCTTTATAGCACTCTCCATAGAGCACGCTTTTGTCACCTGGCAGCAGAACACCCCTGCACTTTCCACAAAGTCCCCCACTCGATAAACCGAGTTTGGTGGGCATTGCAGGGTTGAGGGACCTTGCCCACGTCCCCAATATGGGCACTAATACTTCATAAATATCCAATAGTTGACTACCGTGGCAATTATGGATGTTTCCGCCCTCATACTGATCCCATACTGCTAAAAACGAATTCGCCCTTACGGTGTTAAGCAACTCTTCGAAGTATGATAGAAAGCACCGCTGACAATCAAATCGGGGGCGCAAACTTAAGAAAGCCAGCCGCTACCCCCACGGGCCTGTTTTCTTATGGGTGGGCCTTTACTGTGTGATTGGTAAAAAATTGTTGAAGATGCGTCACTAATTTGCCACATTTTGAATGTTCCAAAAAGTCCGTTTTGAAAGGTTTGAGTGTAGAGGTTTGAAATGCGTTCGTCATGGATATATGGGATGGATATAGGCCAAACCAGCGTTTAAATAAATTAATATAGGACCTATATATACTACCTTTCGTTGGTTAGACACCAGAAATCACGGGAGATGGCCAATTAAATTATCGGAACAATGGTCCTCGTGGTAGGACCAAATCGTCGATTTGGTCCTACCACAAGGACTGCGGGGCAGTAGCCACAGGCCAACCAACATCGAGAGAGAGTGTGTGAGAACGGCCTAGCCCACCTTGTAATATGCAGGGTGCTGCGCTCACGAGTGATGCGCTTACTACCACGGAAATTTTCAAACTTCTGTCGTGTGCAACAGGAAGTTCAAATTCATCGGGCGACAGGAACGACGGAAGGAAGGTTCACGCTTCGATTTTCACCGAATATATGTCAGCGGTTCACGATTTATCATTTTATCTGATTTATCACCATTATTATTGTACAGTCGAACGCAATCTTCCCGGAACAATTCCACGTCATCGAAAACTGCTATCTTCCGTTGCAACAAAGATCTTTCCATCCAAATTGTATATTCCTAGGCGGGCCAATCGGGTCAGCTGAGACAGTTTGTCTGAGATGATATATAATCTGATTGAATACGTATACGATCTATCATACTGGTCTCTCGAGGCCCCCAAGAGAAAAAACTTTTGTATAATAATTCAGTATATGATATTCGTTGCCACGTGCAACTTCGAGAAGCATTATGAAATTTTCGGAGACGCGGAGCGGGAGGCCTGAAGATTTCGTGCAGCTCACTGTACGTTGCCATGCATGTCAAACTGGCGTGGAAGGCGATATGGTGCACGTCACATGGTAAATGCTCCGAATATACCTTAAGGGCCAATAAAGAATTTCAGCGGGGTTCCGTTTTGTCGAAGCGTCTTATGTAATCGTTACCTGGTTTCAGCGTTTTGGACAAGGACTCAATCACTAGAGAGGAGGATGAGGAGGGTGAAGAGGTGGATGAGGAGGAAGAGTTTGATGAAAATGAGGAAGAAGTTGTAGAGGAGGGGGAAGGAGAGCTGGAGGATGATGAAGAACAAGAAGAGGTTGATGCGGATACACCAACCAAAAGGAAAAGGGTTTCTAATTCCGGATCAAAGCGACGCAAGCCGCGCCTATGAATGTCTATACGTTGTGCCCTACACGTAATTTACGCGTAATTTACGTTTTTGGACCCTTCTGAGATTTGCCCGTATAGCGTATTACACAGTGGGAATTCCACCACTACTACTAACACTCAGAAAATCGAAAATACGAACCGGAACATCCGTCGAGAGGACGAGAGCGGCTACCTTATAGCTTCTACAACATCGTTAGGTCACATTCTAAGGCATAGTAGTTGGTCTCGAGCCGAATAATGCAATCATCTGTCACATGCATCGAGGAATGTCATACAAGGGGGCAGTACTGGATATCTAGTCCCCCGTGACACCGACGAGGCCACAATTGAGCGCTAGCTGGGGTTTTTTAATCATGCTGCGGTTTCCTTAGTTGATACGACTTTGATGAGCCCTCCGGTGCGCGCTATGATTTAGATAGCAGCCTTTTCCGTGTTTACAGTTGCCTGCTAGCAGGATTACGGCTCTCGTATGACTTACCGGAATATCTAAGTACACTAGATATCAGAAAGTCCCGTACTCGTGTGGATAAACTGTGTAAGATAAATAAACCCTAAGCTAGATATACCCGGAACGGTCTCGGACGGTCTCGGAGTCTAGCCTACCTGTGACACCGCGTGTGTCACAGTACGAACCTACAGATCAGTCAGCAGTCCAGTGTTGGTCCTAGGGATCTGTCATAGGGGCCTGACCGGGACTCCCAGTCAGGGCTGCCTATACAGATTTCAGCACACCACCCCAACACTGTGGGTGGTGACTGGCTAGGAGAGTCAGAAAATGTAAAGCTGTAAGTGTTAGGGCAGGAGCCAGGGTGACAAGGCCTAACTGCTAATCTAACTGTGCAATTCTGATACACAAATTAGAACCCTCTAGCTAGCACAAGAGCAGAAACTCACAGGCAATTAAGGTCCTGCTAAACTACTGAAAGGCTCTGTGAAAGCAAGTCAAATTGAAGATTTCAAAGGTGTCAAAGTAAAACCATAAACCAGATTGAAGAAGCCTTTGAGGTCACAGGAGTCCTGCACACCACCATGTTGGTGTGCCTCCAGAGTGAACAAGAAGTCAATCGACAACACCAAAGTAGTCGGCGGCGGCCTCACGTAAGTCCGATCCGAAGGGAGGATTCCCGAACGGACCTCTCTCATGTAGAGCCATACCGTAAAAGAAGGCCATGTCGAAACTCAAATCTGCCCGAGCAAGGTCCTGAAAGATGTCAGGGGGTTCAAGCGGCTCAAGCAGTGGCACATCGTCAGCCAACGAGAAACCTTGAGCCGGGATCACAGAATCAACAAGATCATTCGTAGAGTAAAATGACGGAGTTTCCCAATCGAGATTACCACCAGGCGAAGGCATCTCCGTAGCCGGTGCACATGCCGACACAGCAGAAGCCGTGGAAGCCGAAACAGCTACACCTGCAAAAGAAATGCAGAAGAGAGAGAGAGCACCGCGAGAGCGCCGATTGCCGGCGTGCCAAATCCGAAAGGCGGCACACCGCACCCGATAGTACTGGCCGGAGCCCGTGGCTTCACCGCGAAAGTACCGTCGGCGAAATCCTCGTAGTCGTCCGTGTCATAGCCCGTCAGGTCAGACGGGTGGACGGCGGCGTGATTTACCGTCTGCACGAAGCCTCCGAACTCACCGCATCATGTCGCCTCCGTGGTGGTTACCCGCGCCGATTGAGTTGGCGCGGGCTGTACATCCTTTACCTGCGAAACAGGCATAGCAGGGGCCGGCACGGCGGACGCCGATGCCGCCGCACCACCTGCCGGAACCTGCCCCTCCGGTGTGATCCCCGCCGCAACGGCAGGGCCACACACCAGATCCGATGCATGCCCCTCAACCGCACTCCCAAGAACAAAGGACGCGTGAGTGTAATGTACCTTTTCTTGGGCGGCCTGAACCTCAGTGGTGAGGGCATCAAGCCGCCGCAAGATGTCCTCGTCGCCCGCGCCGTCGGCCGCAGGCTGCACGCTGAAGCCGTAGGCCGACACGTCGATGCCGCCAACACCGCCCGCGGAAAGCACAGCGGGAGGACCGTAAGCCGACGCCGCACGGGCGAAGGCCTCCGGACCATCATCCGCAGCCTCCTGGAAGACCTGCACAAGCGCCAAGGTGTGGAGGCCCTCCGCATCCTCCTCCTCAATAGGAACGCAGAAGGCCGCTGCCGTGGCCGACGAATGCTGGCGCCCACCAAGAGGGCAGTCGCGGTACGCGTGATAGGTGTCACCTTTGCCCGCTTTCTGGCAGCGGTGGCAGAGGGGTTTCGCCTTCATGTTGTCCCTGTCAAACCCCACAGACGGTGCCGGGTGCACACCCACCCGATGGCCTCGCGGATGCTGCTTACCGCGCGGCTGCGGCTGCGGCTGTCGCTGAACCGCGCCCGTGCGATTGCCTTGCACGAGCGCCTTCAAGGCGGCGATCTCGTCGAGCAAAACGGCGTACTCAGACGACGTGATAAGCGCAGAGGGCTTACCGCCTGCCCCCAGTGTCTGCTTCTCACGCACCGCCGCCCCATCGTCCGACTGCGCCCAGGCCTGAAAGATGGCCACCACGAGCGCCTGGAGCGAGCGGAGAGTCACCCCGCCGAGGTCACCCGCAAGCGGGTACCGCACCTTCACTGCAGCGTAGAAGATCGGGTCGAGGCGGTTGTAGAGCGACAACTTGCGGATCTCGTCGGTTGGCTGCCAGTCAGGAGCGCGGTTATCCCGCACCAGACGCTGCTCACGAGCCAAGATAGGCTGCGGGTCAACGCCTGCGGGATAACGTAACGCCGCGTGCTCCTGCTGGTGGCTCTCACGTAGGGCCGTCGGCACGCTGCCCTTGATGATGTCGATGAGAGCCCGATGTCACAACTATAGACACGCCCAACCCTGGGGTCGGGGGGGACCCCCTCGCAGCCCCGACAAGGCCTTCCCCCCCCTTGCGCTCTCAGCTTCGCCATTTCCCTGCCACCTCTCAGACAGTCGTTCCCACGTCCGCGCTCAGTTGTCACCATTTTCCCCCACTCCGCAACATCGCTTTTCCCCAAGTGCGCCCGTGTGCTAGTTATACCGGGCGACATATAATTTATACCAGCCACACCACCGCCCCGATTTCACGCTCAGATACCACCAGCAATCCACGTCAGCCCGATGTAAATCTTGCTTCAGCAAGCCACCAGGAAAGCAGATGCCAGTACCTACGTCCGAAGGCAAGCCTTCCTGACCGCTACCCTTACAGGAGCAAACCTCACAGGCCCATTCCCTTTCGCGAGTCGAAACTCCGTGAAACCCGCGATCAGTACGGCGCCCCTCAGACGACCCCTTCCTCACAATCAGTTATTCGCCCGATGACGCTTGTCACGCATCTTAGTTATACCCAAAACGCGCCAACGCGGTACAGTACGACGCGTCACGACAACAGCACCCTCGCACAGCAGCCACGGGCGCCACCCATGGCGTATCAGCCGTTACATCTACCCAAAACACCCCAGTCAGTTATTCAGCAGCACGACAGCCACGTCACCACGTACGACAACAACGCCAAACTCGAATTACATTCGCTCTGACCCATTTCCTGTTCTACAAAATGCTTTCTCCCTGAACTGCTCCCGCCCGCACGAACTAGGCGACAGTCCACCGGGCGTGGCGCGACACCCGCCGGGCCAGGCTGAGCCCATCCACGGCCTCGTGAAGATCAAGGAATACCACAGGCACCACAGCGCCTCATCCGCGCCACGTGGATGAAGTCTCCGGCTCGCCGCACCGGATCACCGCTGGCACCTGCAACACCAACGAGTACAAACGCGAAGCACTGCGCCGCGCCCCAAGCGCGGAGGTTCACGGCAACTCGATGTGGACGCACCACATGTGACACCAGGTCACAACAGCAGCCAACGTCAGAAGCATCTCAAGAGTCACCAACGGGATGTAGCATTTGGCGACAGTTCAAATGAGGAAGTAGATCGCTGATTGGAGAAGGCGAAACATCGCGAACCGAGAAGACACAAAACGCCTAGCTGCAGCTGTAGGAAAAGAGCTCTTAAAGAGAATAGAAACGATTTCAAAACATTCTGCAGATAACTCTGAACCTTTCAAAATCATCTTGGCCTTGCGTAAATTTGTATCGAATATATATTTCCTCGCTGAATTTACAGCGACTTTGCAAATCCCCACGCACTAAGCGCCTGTTTGAATCAGTCAGGGACAGTTTGTCTGATACGCGCTCCTCACGTGGCGTATAGCCTGAATTCAGTGCCCCCGAACTCGCAACCCCGCTCGCGCGGCCACACCGGCTAGGCGTAGATCCACACACGCATAACGGAAGGCGAATCCGCAACACTAAAGGCCGCCGCTCCGCGCAGTTGAGGTAAGCCCGAGACACCGTGTGCTAAGTGAACGCTTTCCGTGTTTTCTTGCAAGGAACGGACAGTCGTGCAGGGACCCGCTATGCACCTAAGGAGTCTGGAGCACCTCTGAATTCACCGCACGGCAATAAACAGGCGCGCAAAAGTGTACCCTGAATTCATGCGTGCGTGCGTGCGTTTGCGGTATGTGTGCGTGCCGCAGCTCAGCCTTAGCTTCACTCACTAACGCCGCTGCTGCTTCCTTCTACGTGTCCGCACGAAGACATCGTCTTCGTCGTTTACGACTACTTTTCTTTACCAAGTTCCCGAGGGAATTCTCAGGTGAGGCGCGATAGTTCGCACTCCCGTGAATTCCCACCCTAAGAGTGTTGAGAAGGTGCGCGGCGACGCCGAGACGGCCAGCGGCTTTCCGTTTTAAAAACCCGAATTCAGCACAAGCTCGGAAATTCAGCACGCTCGGCTAAGCTCGGCCACTTCAGACGACGTCACCGCTCAACACCTCTGACGACTTTTCAGACTCCGGAGAGTCAACGGCTCCTCTTTCCGGACCCCGTTGTGACCGTTTTCAAGTGTGCATTCACGCGCGTTCCGGCTGTATGACTGCAGAGTGGATTCACCACACTCTATCGCTGCTTGGACACCATGAATTCTCAAACCTTACCCAGCTGTGTTCTTTCGCTGTTGTGTCCTGAGCCGACCCCGTGAATTCAGCGCCGACTGCCGCTACCTTCTTTGGGCATCCCCACTCGGGCTGGTTGGCCCAACGCGGGGGCTGAATTCAACCTTTTCAGCCAGCCCGAGCGAGTTGTGAATTTGGTCTCTGCTGGCTGCTGGACCTTGGTATCCCTTTTGAAGTCGGGCCCAGCAGCCCGTTTGGTCTTCGTTGCGTGGTTCCCGAGCCGGAGTTGCCCCTTTTCGCCTTCCCCTTTAGGACTCCACTCTGACCCGGCACCTTCTCGTCAGGTTGCCCGTCAGGACCTTTGGGGATGCTCACCAGCCCCGTGCACGTTCGAAACTCCCAGAATAGGGCCTTTTCCACGATTTTGCCCTGTTTCCTGAACCTTTCACCTTCCATTGATTTTGAAAAACCTCTCTGAGTTCTTCGCTGAATCCCACCCCGTCACTAGCACGGGGCAGCTCTGACGTTCCCGCTGGGAATTCACAGCGCGCGCCGCGTCCGAGTAGCATGACCCACCAGCGCCGCGTCAACGAGCTGTTTCGTCGCACACGCTGCCGGCGAAGCCCCGCGCCCTGCTTGAGCGCTTGCGTCATATGCATGACCCCTGTCCCCACGTGGCAGCGCTGCGCGTCTCACGTCCTGCGGTGTCCCTGCTTGAAGGGACGGCGTATTTGCCACTCGCGCTGCCTGTCCACGTGGCTGACACACAATAGCTCGTGCCCGCTCTGCCGACGTCCCCCACGACTCCGCCAGACGCACATTTCGGAGCACTTCGCCCTTCACCCCGTGACTTGGGCCATTCAAGATTTTTGACACCCCTGTGGCAGCAGTGACGCGCAGCATCAGCAGAGCCGTTCGCGCCGTGCCTCACAACTCACCCTGCTTCCCCTCCCATGCCGGCCTCGTGCAGTGGCCAGCAGCGCATACCACGTCCAGTGGGGCGCAACCACTCCTGAAGATTTCAGGCTTCGACCGCGTGCAGTGGTCAGATCGCGTGCAGTGGTCAGAACAGCCTTCCTCCTCCCAAGCCGGCCTCGTGCAGTGGCCAGCAGCGCATACCACGTCCAGTGGGGCGCAACCACTCCTGAAGATTTCATGGCTACTGCCCCACGGTACTTGAGATAGTACCGAAACGCGTTTCGGTACTATCTCAAGTACCGAAACGCCGGATTTTTTTTCGATGCCCTCCTTTGATATGTGGATGCTACCCTTTATATATTGTTGCCTCAGGGACCCAAACTGAGTTGCCTTATGCGCCATTGGTCAATATATCACGTGTAGCGTTCCCAATGGATGCAGATTGCCACATGGGTAGTACTTTTTGATACATGGTGGTTCTCACTTGCCGTTCAAAAAGATGGCGCTCCTTTCGATTTTTTTGAAGCGGATTTGGGAACCAAACCAGCTCGGCAATGAATCAGATTGAAGATATATGTCATAGCCAATGGTACATGCGGCCATGGGCCGGTTGGCATAATGACATTCGTTGTATATACGTGCGAATGATCCACCGCCCTACATGTATGTAACGACCTACCTAGCTATCTAGCTAATCGGCGGGCACACCGCATAGTGCACCATCGATCATCCTTACGGATGCCCTCCAATCATATATCGCATGCTTTTCGTTACACACCACATCCTGGACTATGAAACGCATCCAACGCACCACGAACAATGCCCGAGGTACACATTTTAAAACGAGAGAGGCGTTAGGGCATGGCGCACATAACATTAGTACGTGTACATAACTAGTATGCGAGCGATCGTCCCTATGGGTGACCTAGCGTCGTATATCGCTCTAGCGTGTTTCGTAATGCTATTATAGACTACGACAAACATCAAACGTATCGGAAGCGATGTCCTAGGTGCATGTTTGAGGTTCGGAGGGTGTCAGAGCCTAGCAGACAGAGCAACATCAACACTACGCGTACACAACTAGTATGCGAGCGAGCGTCCCTACGGGTGACCTGACATCATATATCGCTTTGACGTGTTTCACAATGATATTATAGACTACGACAAACATCAAACGCCTCGGAAGTGATGCCCTAGATTCATGTTTGAGGTCCGGAGGGTACTAGAGCCTAGCAAACAGAGCATTAGTACGCATACACAACTAGTATGCGAGCGATCGTCCGTATGGGTGACCAAGCGTCGTATATCGCTTTGATGTGTTTCATAATGATATTATAGACTACGACAACCATCAAACGCATGGGAAGCGATGTCCTAGGTGCATGTTTGAGGTTCGGGGGGCGCCAGAGCCTAGCAGACAAAGCATTAGTACGCATACATAACTAGTATGCGAGCGATCGCCCATATGGGTGACCAAGCGTCGTGTATCGTTCTGATGCGTTTCATAGTGATATTATAGACTACGACAAACATCAAACGCATGGGAAGCGATGTCCTAGGTGCATGTTTGAGGTTCGGAGGGTGCCAGAGCCTAGCAGACACATCATTAGTACGCGTACACAACTAGTATGCGAGCGATCGTCCCTATGGGTGACCTAGCGTCGTGTATCGCTTTGATGTGTTTCGTAATGATATTATAGACTACGACGAGCATTGCACGCATCAGGAGCGATGTCCTAGGTGTATCTGTGAGGTTCGGAGGGTGCCAGGGACTGGTTGACTGTGTACTGCGGTACGTACGCATAGCGAACATTCGCATTATGTGGACATATTCCGCATGCCGAGTGTTACATATGAACTAAATGGAGTCCTATGATGGGTTTTTACCGTTATTTGTGAGCGCCAATCTGATTTTCAAATTTTTCATTTTTTTTGTCGGGGGCACCCTGATTATGTCGGGAAAACGCTATGCCGTGCCAAAAAAGCATACGAGAGTCATGTAGATGCCCTGTGATCTTTCAAATGTCATGTGTGACATATAATCATGATATATTACTTGATTATAGCTCAGACAACTCTCAAAATTGAGGGATTTACAAGCGTTTGAGTTTGGGTTCGAGTTTGCACTTGGAGGGTGTATTTTGTTTTTAAAGGAAGCCACGGTGGGGATGCGAGAATCGTACGGCGAGGTCAAGAGGATACGAATATAGGCTGCCCACATATAGAATATTCAAGCATACATACATATCGATTTTTGGAGACCTTGAAGTGCACTATATATTGAGATTTCAGATCATTGTGCACGATGGCATACGGCCGTTTACCAAAAAGTCAAGCGTGAAATTTGGGGGAAATTCGAATTTCCCCATGGGTGGAGCTAACACGCGTAGGTGCGGAGGCCATGCTGACCTTCTAGTGGCATAATGTGCAACAAACATTTAGATTAGGTCCCAATGAAGAAACATGCCGATGTATAAGACTTGGGATGACCGCCTACTAAGCCTAATGGGCCTCCGCGTGTTCGGTACTTGAGATAGTACCGAGCAAAACAATTAATTTTTAGGCATTGCACCCCTCGAAAGCATGGCATGTTTACACATGCAAAGTGGCGGTTGTCGTTGAAACCACCATAAACAATACATCAAATGGGTCCTAAATGATTTTTCTACGATGCCATTTAGACCATATAAACTGATAGCATGGCCTACATGATGATAAGCTTCGGTACTTGAGATAGTACCGAACCACGGGGCAGTAGCCATTCAGGCTTCGACCGCGTGCAGTGGTCAGATCGCGTGCAGTGGTCAGAACAGCCTTCCTCCTCCCATGCCGGCCTCGTGCAGTGGCCAGCAGCGCATACCACGTCCAGTGGGGCGCAACCACTCCTGAAGATTTCAGGCTTCGACCGCGTGCAGTGGTCAGATCGCGTGCAGTGGTCAGAACAGCCTTCCTCCCCCCATGCCGGCCTCGTGCAGTGGCCAGCAGCGCATACCACGTCCAGTGGGGCGCCACCACTCCTGAAAATTTCAGGCTTTGACCGCGTGCAGTGGTCAGATCACGTGCAGTGGTCAGCAACAGCGTGCCACGTCCAGTGGAACGCAACCACTCCTGAACATTTCAGGATCTTAATTGGTGACGGCAGCCAACCTTAACAACCGCATGACAAGTGGGACTGCCGTTCCCCACGCCCCCTGCTTAAGGGGCGAGGTCTGCGTGTGCAGGCGTCAAACCATCAATATATCCCCCCCACGATTACGACGGTCCAGACCAACAGCATAGGACACGTGCTCGTGAAGGTGGCGTGTCTGGTGGCAACAGAAGCATGGAGGAGCGTGCCCAACTGGTGCATTACGGCCGCAGCGACCGCCGGGGCGATACACGCGTGGACACAGTTCCGTCTGGCCAACACCAACGCCATCATGCGATTCATCATTCTCAACCCAAAGTGTGAGGACCCCCCCAGCCGCTTCAAACGCGCCAGCAAGCGGAATAAACGGCAAGGCCGAGGGGCGCCATCCTCCCACAATCTACGGCGCAGAGCCGGCCTTAGGAGGGCAAAAAGCCGACGCCACGCCCGCAGGGGCCGCAAGCGACGCAAAAAGCCGCGGCAGCACCACCAGGCGCAGGCATTCTCCACGCAGGCCGGCGAGGTGGACAGCGCCATGCCTCTCGGCCGAGAAGACGACGTCGAGGCACTACACGCCCGTGATGAGGAGCTGGACGTCATCATGGGGCCTCAAGCAGGCTTCCACGGCGAGGGCGCATGGACCGACGAAGAATGGCAGGACCTACGTAGCCTCTTGCGTCGCGAGAAAAGCTTCATGGCCACCACCGCCACCGACCTGCCTGGATACACGGGACAGATCGGCAAATTTGACATCCCCTTCAAAGACGAGTCCGCCTCGCACTACCAGAAGCCCCGGCGATTCTCTCCAGCCGAGCGAAAACTGATCGATGAACACTTCAACAAGCTCCTGGCTGACGGCATCATCGAGAAAGCCCCAAAATACTGCGAAAACCCCTGCAACGTCGTCGTGGCCATGAAGAAGGCCCTGGATGGCTCCTGGTCGGACAAGCGCGTGGCGCTAGACCTGCGAGGGATCAACGAATTATCACTCAGAGATCGCACGCCTCCACGGCTGCCCGAGGACCTGTTTCACGACATCGGCCGAGACCAGTACATGACCAAGCTGGACCTGCGCAGCGGATTTCACCAGATCGTCCTGACCGACGACGCGTCACTCAAGACATGCTTTTGGTGGGCGCGAGACGGCGCCGCTCCCGAGCAGTACGTCTACAAGCGCATGCCCTTCGGCAGCGCTAACAGCACCGCCATGTTTGGGCGGGTGATCGAGCACGAACTGCGCGGACTCAGCTGCGCCAAGGTGTACTGCGACGACATCCTAGTGACCTCGCCCACCGCCCGCCAGCACCTGGCCGACCTGGAGGCAGTCATGCAGCGCCTAAGCAAAGTGGGACTGCGCGGTCACCTAGGCAAGTCGGTTTTCGCTGCCGGCGGGTGTGAGTTTTTGGGTTTCCTGCTGCGACCCGGCAGGCTGTCGCCTCACCAGGCGAAAGTGGCCGCCCTGCTCGAACTACCCACACCCAAAGACGTCCGAGGCGTCCGGGCCGTATTGGGCTTCATGAATTTCTACCGAATCATGGCCGCGCGCATCGGCAAAGAAGACTACGTACTCGTCACTGGCATGGCCACTGAACTGCCTACTGAGAAAAGGCAACGAGAACGTCAAGGATCTTTGGGGCAAGGAGCACGACGACGCGCTGGCCCGGCTCAAGGAGCGGCTCACCGAGCCTGGCGTGGTCATACACGCCTACGACCCAAGCCGGCCACTGTACCTTATGACCGACTGGTCCGGGGTTGGCATCTCTGCCATATTGGGGCAGAAGGACGACGAGGATCGCGACGTCATCATCGCAGCCACCAGCCGCTCCCTCTCCCGGTCGGAAGTGCGCTACAGCAGCTTCTATGGGGAAGCCCTTGCGGCCGTGTATGGCGTGAGATCTTTCCGACACTACCTCCACGGCGTCAAGTTCACCTTGATCACCGACCACAAGCCGCTAACATGGCTGCGCTCCTCGCAATCCCTGACCGGCATGCACCTGCGATGGCAGGTTTCCCTGCAGGAGTTCGAGTACGACATCGTGCACAGGGCCGGGAGCAGCCACACCAACGCTGACGTGCTGTCTCGATACCCGAGAAAGTCGTCCGTGGACCCCACCGGCGCCAGTCTGGACCCCACTGAGGAGGAAGCCGCGCTACCGACAGCAGGCGCTTTCGCCTGCCTCTGCGCGCGACACCCGCGCGTCCTAGAGGAGAGTACGCAGGACGTCGCCCCCATAGCATCGTGGCAATACGAGAGCCATGTGGGCGGGCTGCCAGACGACCCCTGCACAAGCCACGACCTGGTCAGCCACCACCTGGGGGAGCATTGGTCCATGCACATTGACGCCGAGGACCACGATGCCCGCGACGACAACGCGACGACGCTCTGGGAAGAGGCGTGCGGTTGGGTGGAGGCATACCTAAGCAACAGAAGGCACACCCCCATTACTCGGGTGCTGTGCGGCGAATGTGCGGATGGGCATGCGACCAGCCTAAACACGCGCCCCCTGCCCCAGCGGACCGTGTCCACCCTGCACGACAAAGGAGCCGTGGCCATCGAGCTCTGCGCAGGCCTGTGTTCGGGTCTGGAGGCCTGGCTCATCGCAGGAGGCAAAGTCACCAAATACGTTTACTGCGACAATAACGCGAAAAGTCGGCAGGTCGCCAAACATCGGTTGGTGCAGCTGCACAACCGATTCCCGCTGCAACTCCCTCTGGAAGCCCTCCACGACGCCTTCACCTCCGTGCCCCACCAAGATCTCAGACGAATTTCACGAAACGACCTCCTCTCCCTCACCAGCGAGGGTCCGTACATCTTCGCCGTAGTGGGCACAGAATGCCAGGACCTCTCTGCGGCTGGTTCCCTGCAAGGGTTGAAAGGGCGGCACTCGTCAGTTCTTTACGACGTGGTGCGCGTGCTGGGGCAGCTGCAACTCCTGGCGGGGCACGACAAGTTCGCGTACATGATCGAGTGCGTGGCGGCGCAGCACAACTTCAACAGCCGCGAGGTCCGCGACGTCATGCATCCCCTCATGTGCTCCATGATTGGCATGCCCATCACCATCGACGCAGCACGCATGGGGGCGCGTGCACACCGCTTGCGGAATTATTGGACGAACATGGCCGGGTACGTGGACGCGCAATCCGTACTGGACACCGTAGAGCGGGACCCATGCCGCCTCGTAAGGGACATCCTGGACCCCGGCCGCACCGAGCAAGACGCCGCAGACGACACCGCCTCCGGCCAAGCTACCCCTGCAACGCGCGCGGAGAACCCATGAGGGCGTGGCCCACCATGATGTCCTTCCCAGACTCCTACCAGTTCAGGGACGGCAGAAAGGGCACCGTCTGGGATCACGCCACACAACAGCGGGGGCCGCCCACACCCGAAGAAAAGGAGCGCGCCATGGGGTTCCCGACCGGGGCCACACAGGCGCCCGGCGTCTCAGCGCGCGAGCGAGGTGAGATGCTGGGCAGAGCCTTCGACGTCCGATGCGTATCCCGCCTTCTGGCCGTGTGCTACCTACTCAACCGAGCGGAGGCTCCGCGGGTGCAAGTCGAATCCAGACACTCCATCGCCGAGTACGCCACGCCCAAGGTTTCCTCCCTTCACTGCGATGGGGAGGAGAGGCCACCTGAAGAACCCCCGGAAGCCGTCGTGACCCAATGGGCAGCAGCGCTCAGCACCATCAAGAGAATAGCACGATTGGAGGCATCCGAGCTGCGGCAGCTGTACGGGCCTGGCGCCACAGCCTCGCTTGTGCAAGCGGCACACCAGTCCCCACCAGAATGCTGCGGCCAACGACCCCACGACAAGACCGGGCTAGGCGCGGCCCCAAGCGATGGCACCACCACAGCGCACAACCCAACGAACTCCCTCAGCACCCCTATACAGTTCGTACCCGCCAGAAGCCCCGTGCCCTCACTCCACACCGACTCTCAACACCAATCCCGCTCTCCGCGACCCAGCCTCCCCAACGAAAAGGTAGCCCGAACCCTCAGCGCTGCGGCAGAGGCCCGCGAATCGACAGAACCCTACAACGACGAAGCAATGCTGCGGTGGCTGAAAGGCGAACGCCCCGGCAACCCCGACATCCTCGCGGCTGCCAGCAAACGAGCGCAGCACTACGCGCTCGAAGGAGAATCCCTGATCCGCATCCTGCCCAACGGGGCAAGGCGACCTGTGCCACCAGTGGACCAGCGAGACCGCATCGTGAGGCAAATGCATGAAAGGTGTGGGCACTTTGGGCGCCGCCGCACCGCAGCCATGGTGAGAGACGCATTCTACTGGCCCAAGCTGTACGACACCTGCTCCGCCGTCGTCAGCAAGTGCGACGCTTGCGCCCGTTACCGCACCACCTTCGACAAGCACGCCCCTCACCTAAACCCCCTGGAAGTCAAGGGCATGTACTACCGGTTCTCCACCGATCTGGCCAAAATGCCCCGCAAAGCCAAGAACAACTATCAGTACGTCATGGTGGTCGTGGAGCACTTCACCAAGTACGTCTGCCTCATCCCACTGCACACCAAGGAACCAATGGAGACCGCTCAGGCGTTTGCCCTCCACGTCATAGCCAGGTTCGGGTGCCCGGCAGAAGTGGTGACCGACAACGGCGGCGAGTGGGAAAAGGAGTTTGCCCAGCTGCTCAAGGATAATCTGATTGACCACCGCACTACTTCGCAATCCCATCCCCAGAGCAACGGCCTCAGCGAGCGCATCGTCCAGATGACCAAAGCCGCCCTCACCAAGGCGTGCAAGCAGGCCGGATCCATTGACCGGTGGGATTCGTTCCTTCCTTGGATTATGCTGGGATATAACGCCACGCCGCAGGAGTCCACACGCCTCGCACCATATGAGCTCGTATACGCCCAGCGCCCAACGCTACCCCCGGCCATCAAGGAGCGCCTCAGCCAACCTCTGGAGTCCTGCATGGACGTGGAAGCCATGGCGGCCAGCTACCTCGAACGCGCCGAGTATGTCAAAAGGGCCACCATCATGGCCGGCAGCAACATCGCCATAGCCCAACACCGCCAGACCGAGCGATACGCGCAAGTGCGCTCAGGAAAGTACCTGCCCAAGCAATTCAACTTCCGCGTGGGCGACTTCGTGTTCCTGAAGCGCAGTGTAAATCACGGCCTGCAGCTCCACACGCGCGACCCTATACTTCAAATCAGAGAGCTGCCTGACGACGGCACTGCCGTGCTACAAGGCCGATGCGGCAGCACGTGCAACGCGCACTGCTCGCAAATAGCCATCTGCCATTTGCCCGATGTCGACCCCACCATCACCTACAATCTGGACGACAACGAGGACGCGCGCTGTCAAGTGTGCAAAAAGGCTGATCGCCCCGCCAGTATCCTTCTCTGCGACGACTGCAATCAAGGATATCACCTGGGGTGCTTGCAGCCCAAGCTGACTCGAGTCCCCAACGAAGAGTTCTGGTACTGCCCCCGCTGCCTAGGCCTGCTGCCGGACGACGACCTCTCCCCACAGTACCTCACTGCCTACGAAAACAGGGGCAAACAGCTAGACGGAAAGCGCGCATTGAAAGTTATCGACGGCAAGCCTTACGAGGGCACCATACGGTGGCTGGGAGCCGCAGAACGCCCCTACGCACTTAAATGCGAATACGATGACGGGGACTCCGAAACCTTCACGCTGGCGGAACTGCAGCAGTATCTGCTGCCTGACAACGCAACGGCCCCGCAGAAGCAGGCAGTGGCCCAGCCCCAGCTCGCCGCAGAGCAAGCCCTACACACCGCATTGGCAACCATCCCAAAAATCACACCCGGCTCAACCATCCTGCCCACGCCCTTTGACAGCCTTCCCAGCACCTGGGACCTCGGCGACAGACAGAACATGCTGCGCGCCACGGCCACCCTCCTACCTGGTCATTGGGACCCCGCCCACATCACCAAGCTCACCCAGCACATACGCCAACAAGCCCAAGAACTAGTGGACTTCGCCGCTGCCAACCCCAACACGGTCAGACACCGTCACCCGATGACCGACGCGGAATGCCAGCGCACCAGCGCCAAGCAATGGGGAACGCAACTAGTGGTCACCACCCCCTCCGAAATCGAACAGCTGGCAACTCACGTCACCTGGCATCCCGCAGACAAAGTGTGGGACCCCTACGCCGGCACGGGCGCCATCGAAGCAGCCCTGCGTCCCCGCGGCGTGCCCACGCACTCCTCAGACATCAACCCCGCCATGGCCACCAGCACCCCAATGGACGCACTACAACCCGCCAACGTCAGGCGCATGGACAGCTACAACGTCGTGGTCACCAGCCCCGCCTTCAGAGTTTTAGACATCGCCTTGCCATTACTGACTGTGGGGAGAGAGCTGACATGCGCTCACGTGCCCCTGCATTACGTGTTCGACGCGCACGCGGCCAGACGTAGCTGGCTGTGGGAGCTAGCCGCTGCGCGACGTATGAGCATCTTGCTCTGCAAACAGAAGGGCCCACTTGGCAGGCGCAACGTGTGGCTCATCATCGCCGACACCGCCACCACGCTGCAGCGTAGACTCAAACCACAAGCCGCGTCGTGCTCCATGTCCTTCTAGCCCAACCCGCAATCTCACCACCACCAAGACACAACCACCGCGACGCGCACCCTCACACTTCCGCACCCACCACAACATCAGCCCCACAGCCCCTGACAACCTCCCCGAGAAGCCCCAACGCCCACGCTTTCATCTGCCCCAACGCAACATTCCCCTAATAAAAAAATAATAATAATAAAAAAATCCCCAGCCCAAGCCCGCAGCCCGAGTGCCACACCCCAACACCAGCCACGACGACAACAACACGCCCACAGCCACAACCACCCAGCCACTACGCTTCGAGGTCAGCGCGCCTCGGCCGCAGCCGCTCAGCCAGCTCCACACAACCGACCGCAGCAAGCCTAACCTACGCTCCACCACCTCAGCGTCCAGCAGAAGGCTCCCGGCCCAGTACGCCCTCAGCTGGGGGGGGGATATATACAAAATTTTTTCCAACGCCATCAACGACGACAACAACACGCCCACAGCCACAACCGCCCTGCCGCTGAACTTCGAGATCAGCGCGCCCCAGCCGC
>LGRX02000469.1:0-15114 GCA_001247695.2 Cymbomonas tetramitiformis | reverse complement strand
CACTTGGTTGGTTGCGCAAGCTTCACACGCGATTGTGTCGTATTCCATCTTTTAACTTGGGTAAACATTCTTGAATACTCCTTGCTGAAGGTGTTTGGCACCTCTGTCTGCACATGCGATAGTGCCACAGTGAGTAGCAGTTGAAAAGAACTTATGCGCAAAAAACAACAAAGGGTAAATAAGTACTTACCACAGCTTGTGACTTCGTGCATGAGTTCTCATTTATTTCATACTCGACGGCCTAGTCTTTCAAGCTTGGGCCACTGGCCATCTGGCTTCTAGAGTTTTCTTTCCCTTTTCTTCTATTGCTCGTGCTGATTTTTTTTGTCTTATTATCCGCATTTTTTTCTTTTTGGGAAGGTGATGCTTGCTTGTTGGTCTCCGAGTAGCGCACGTCCATGTTTTGAGTGGCCATCCCGAGGAACGAATCGTGGTAAAGCTCAACACACATAAGCTGACATGCTGAGCTCAACTGAGAAGCAAAGCAAAGCAAACAGCAAAGTTGGGCAAAGCTGAGTCGAGTTGAGCAGAGCTTAGTCGAGTTGAGCTAAGTTGAGCTAAGTTTAGCTAAGTTGAGCTTAGTTGACACGCGGACAGGAGCAAAGCTGACACGCTGAGCTGATATAAGCTAACAAGCTAAACTAAGCGGAGCTGACAAACCGAGTTGAGCTGACACACAGTTACAGGTACGGGATAATACAACATAGACTGGAATATGTGTGTATATGTGTGTGCCTGTCGTGTTATTCCTATGCTAGGATACGCGTGTACCTCTCTGTGCGTGTGCTATGCCTGTGGTAGGATATATGTGTATCTCTATACCACTGTTATGCCTGTGATAGGATATGTGTGTTTTTTTTTCAAAAGCTAAGCTAAGCTAAGCTCAAAAGCTAAGCTCAACTCAGGCGTTGAGTTTGGCGCTAAGTGCTGAGCTAAGATAAGCTGAGCTGAGTTGTTTTCACTCATAGAGTTGAGGTGAGTTGAGTTGAGTTGAGCTGAGTTGAGCTTAGCTGACACGCTGACGTGAGCGAAACTGACACGCTTAGCTGATATGAGCTCAAAAGCTAAGCTCAACTCAGGCGTTGAGTTTGGCGCTAAGTGCTGAGCTAAGATAAGCTGAGCTGAGTTGTTTTCACTCATAGAGTTGAGGTGAGTTGAGTTGAGTTGAGTTGAGTTGAGCTGAGTTGAGCTTAGCTGACACGCTGACGTGAGCGAAACTGACACGCTTAGCTGATATGAGCTCAAAAGCTAAGCTCAACTCAGGCGTTGAGTTTGGCGCTAAGTGCTGAGCTAAGATAAGCTGAGCTGAGTTGTTTTCACTCATAGAGTTGAGGTGAGTTGAGTTGAGTTGAGTTGAGTTGAGCTTAGCTGACACGCTGACGTGAGCGAAACTGACACGCTTAGCTGATATGAGCTCAAAAGCTAAGCTCAACTTTGGCGTTGAGTTTGGCGCTAAGTGCTGAGCTAAGATAAGGTGAGCTGAGTTGAGTTGAGTGAATGCGTAATAGAGTGAGTAATGAATTTTTAGTGAGTGGTCCGGAGTGTGGGTTGTGAGGTTATGAGAGCGAATACAATTACCTTAATGCACGTTCGTTCTTCACAGTCCCGCTCCTTTGAAGTTTCTGCCTTACCATACCCAACACCCCATGCTGTGTGAGAATGGCTTGGTTCCAAAACCTCAAAGAACATAGTGAAAAATAACATGCTTATCTTGATCTTATGTAAGACCAGAAAGTGCGCAGTACCATACCATACTTTTATAGTAATCACACATATCCTAAAAGATCTAAAACACGGGAGCACATATGTGGAAAATTATTTTTGCATCAAAATATTACACCTCTTTGTGGCGCAACGGGAGACAAGTGGTCACAGACACAAGAGTGTCAGACCTACTCAAACCCAAGATGCCATACATCACAACAAGGCCAATACCTTGTTGCTCGCGGATTAAGGGCGCTCCAAACAAACCCGCAGACCAAGGGTGCAGGCGCCTTCTTCTACAAGAGTAGAAAGCGTGACCACAATGGTTCCTTCAATGGCGCAATCACCAATGTGTGGCCAAGGGAGTTCGTTTTTGCAACGCCACAAAGGAGGTGTAATATTTTGATACCTATGCTAAATAAAATATTTCTCATAGGGTTGCAGGATTTGCACCGACCAAATAAGATATGCAAACAGCTTATGTGAAAACCGAGCTTACAGTTGATATTCGTTATAGAATACTAAAAGTCAATAGCTAAAATAAGTCTATACATTAAAACAAAACAGTTTGATAAAAAGAAAATAAAGAAAATAAAAAATAAACCACCACTCTAAGTGGGGAAGGATTACCTAACTATTACCCAGCAGTTCAATCGCAATGGTTCCACCGCGAGCTGCGAGCTGGTTCAAGGCACAAAGGATTGCACAACAACAGTGTCCTCCCCACTAAATCGCATATTTAGACTGAGGAACTCTAGGTTCTACCTACAGTGAAGGCAAGGAGCGATGTTGCTGTCCTAGGCACAGCAGTTCAATCGCAATGGTTACCTGGCACGATATATCATTTAAGTAATATATCAGGTATACGAGGCATATACCTGTGTTGACTATGCAAGGCCATCCCTCATCGAGTCGTTGAACAAGTGAAAAGCTCCCTGCCGTCACTATCCCGACACACACCCGACTCTCTTAATTAAAAGAAAGACTAAACCAAGTGAGATGCAATAAAAAGCTCAAACAAGGACAAGAGCGTACCTTAAATTGGCTGGGTTGGGTTTCACCCCAGGGCGTGCCGAAGGCTAACGCACTCCCAGCCTCATTTGAGCGAACTGTCTATCTAAAACAAAGTTCGCATCGTCGGACCTTAAAAACTACAAGCACCTATATCACGATACTCGCAATTTATGCAAGTGCAAATCGCGCTACAAGTTGCACTGCTACTAACTGTAGTAGCAATGACTGCAAAAGACATGCTACGGAAAGCATGGAGACATACCTTAGATTCCCAGTGTTTCCACACCACCAGAGCCCAAAAGCAATTGGGGTGGTAACTGGGATCGGTGCGTCGGATATTTATATCCCGCCTCCTCGCCAAGAGCCATGGGGCGGTTGTCATGCAATTTTGAGTTGCGACACTTGGAACCTAGACTGGGCCTTTTTAGAAGCTAAAAAGGCCCAGTTTTTCACGATCCAGTAAAAACAAGCAAACAGGCACACACACTTGTAAAATTCTATCGAAGAATTCAATTTGAAAGCACATTTTTCCAACTAGCTAGCCTAAAGGCAGATAACGCACACAAAACAAGTACTTAAAAATCACTTAATCATCACGTAACGTGGGAGCTCCTAGCCCCACATCAAATGTCGCGCGTCCCTATACCAACTCACCTGCCCTTCAAGATATCACTATGATTCAAGGTGCGCAGGTTGATCCAGCTTTCCGATCTTACTAAAAGGTTGTGAGCGCACCTGGCGGGAATGATGTCCGCTCATTCCGTGTGTGACCAACTGCTTCCAACCATTTTCGAAAACGTGCTCATGGACTTCATCTGCGAACACTGTAAGTGAATTACGAAAGGAAAATAGGTGCGCAGGCAGGATCTACTCTCAAAATCTCGCACGAAAATTATGGGGTAAATCATAGTTTTGGGCAAGCGACAAAGTGCGTGGGTGTGTGGGTTACGTAAACACCAAACGCATCTTGCTTGCGGCGACCACGCTATGACCAACCACCTGCGGAAAATATACGGTACGCGAAAATATCAGAAACTATTTTATACTAGCAACACAATACAATCAAATTATCTAGGCTGATCTAATCAGAGTTTGCAGTATGGTTTTCGGCTCACGTGCTTTCAAAATTCGGAGACGCACGTAAGACTAAATGGGAAGTCAAGAGCTCACGATACTGTGTCCATGCGCCATGGCGCGCCAGTGACATTTCTGCTGACATCTGATGTCATTGACATTTCTGATGTCATCGATTACTGGAACGCGAAGAAACGGTGCAGTGCGTTCGGGATTTCCGATGACGGTTTACGATCCAAAGCGAAACGAGAACGCGGATCGCGGATCATCACCATCGTTATGAGCACGCTCTCAGGCGATGCATGAACGGGGATCGTGACGTGTCGTCTTTGTTACACGAGCGCTCCGCAACGGGGGGGAACGGGGAACAGTCGATTACGCATTCAGAACTGAACGCCGAATTCCAGATGGTGAAAGGGTTTCCATAGGTATAACCATTCAGGTTTCATAGGGTGAGCATAGGGTGATGATTCATGATATATCCAGGCTTTCCATAGGGCTTTTACTACATATATACATATTAATATACAGAATAATTCCATCTATGAAATGAACAAGTTATTCGTCATGTAAGTCGCCCACAAAATCTACATGCCTATCTAGTATGAGCATCATCTTGTCTTTATCATATCTCCATGGTGGATCATTGAAACCGAGTTTGTGCTCGCCGAGATAATATACCAACCTATTTGCATCGGGTCGTCCAGCTGGAATTCTCTTGGTCGTGATGAACCGGTCAAAGTTCCATGGAATGGGTACAATGCACACCAAGCACTCAATCTCAAATGCTTGGATGAAAACCTCGGAAAGGTCCCATGGCAAGTCCGACCTCAACATCATATTGTTCGCCACGGTATCTTGAAATGCTGCCTTCAATGGAAACCATCTTACTTTGAGGAAAACAAATTGTTTCCTGCCAATCGGGATGCTATAAATTTTCAGAAGCTCGCCGTACCTGCAACACATACTTTCCAAAGGGTGAGCATAGGGTGGGCACAGGGTGGACATAGGGCGGCTATAGGGTGGGCATAGGGTCAACATAGGATGCAAGGCAATTGTGAATTGGGCATAGGGTGAGCATAGGGTGGACATAGGGTGATCATAGGGATGTTATAGCGTGGACATAGGGTGATCATAGGGATGTTATAGGGTGGGCATAGGGTGAGCATGTGGGAGGGATACACTTACGATGAAACGTAGTCACAACCGGCAGATCGTCGTTCTCCGCGGGTGTAGTTATCTTCCATGATACCAAGAGCTCGGCCATCTCTGGTATCAAATATAGCATCGGCAGGAGTTCGTCCAAGCGCCAAAACCTAAATACCTTGTACGGCTTTCCCGGAATAAGCCGTCCGTTACGTCGAGAGCTGGGGTGACACCGAAGTTTGTGGCAATGGAGGCACTGGGTAAGGTCGTCATGCCGGCCCGGAGTGAAGATCATGCATTCATTCCTGCAAACGTCGGCGGTATGGTACGGCAGGGCAAAATCCTTCCACATAGACAAAGCTTGTTTGAAGGAGGTCGGGAAACCATTTCGTCTCTAATTGCCGATGATGTCAACGTTGCCAATCACCGTTTGCCGCATGAGATTGAAGATTTGATCAAACATGGATTGGGTAGCATTGTGCTCGGATTTCGTTTCCAGCAGATCAATGACAAGACGATGCATTGTTGAAACCTTCTCGGCATAGACGTGATCAACGACCTGTGAAATCACGAGAGGCATCCCCAACTTTACAGGAACTGCAAAATAAAAAAAAGGCATTTCCCTCCGCATGTCCACCCTATGCCCGTCCTATGCCCACCCTATGCCGACCCTATGGAAACATCCAATGCTTTCCATAGGCATGCCTACCCAGTGAACCACCTATACCCGCCCTTGGGAATGCTCAGGCCCACCCTATGGAAACATTCCATGTTTTCCCAACCTATGCCCGCCCAATGCTCGCCCTATGCCCACCCACTGGAAACGTCCAATGCTTTCCATAGGCATACTTACCCAGCGCCCTACGTACCTATACCCGCCTCTGGGAATGCCTGTTCCCACCCTATGGAAACGTTCAACGATTTCCCAACCTATGCCCACCTGTTGGCATACGTACGCCCACCCTTGGGAAATACAGAAAGAGGGGTACCTCTTGGTTATCCATATCCTCATCGTTGGCAGCAGGACTTAGGAGACGGGCACAATGTTCTTCCAGCTTTCTCAAATGATCCTGGAGAATTTCGTCCGCTTCTGCATTGGCATCTTCCATGTCATCATCACCTCCAAGGGAACCACCATCACCACCATTACGGTCACCCCCGTCATCACTTGAAGTATCGTCTTCACTACTACTTTCCCCCATGTATACCGCTCCTTGCCATCTCTTGTATAGCTTCGTATGTCGTTGTATCGTTCGAAGAGGTTTTTCAACTTGTAGTCGGCACACGGTGCAAGGACATGGTGGCATGTCGACCCCGTGGTTGTTTAATACTGGCCCACAACACACCATCCATACCAGCACGCATGACTACTTGGAACCGTTGCTTCCTTTTTAACTTTTCATTTGCTAGGCATAGGGTGATCATGAGGTGGTCATAGGGTGGGCGTAGGGTGGGCATAGGCATGGAAACAATACGATGTGTTCCATAGGGCGGTCCGCCCAATGACATCCCTATGGAAGGTGTTCAATACCTTCCATACCATGAACGTAGGGTGGACATAGGGTGGACATACGTTAGGAATGCTGTATTCTGGTTCCATAGGGATGCCCACCCTATACAACCTATGGGAAAATAACTTGAACTTTCCATAGGGATATTGGGTTGATATTCTATGAACGGTCGAGGTGTTAACCCTATAATAGTGGCGTCCGTAGGGCTGGAAATAATTACACAGGGATGGAAAAACCCTATGTAAAACCTATGGGAACGCATTTCCATTGGCTTTCCATAGGGCAAAAACCTTTCCATAGGGCACTTTTAAATCCCCTATCTCAAAATCGTATGGAATGGCTCTGGAAAATTTGCCACAGGCCCCAATGGAAATCGTTTCCACCGGGTGATCATAGGTTGGCTCACCCCATTTTCGGGATTCCATAGGTTATTTATAGGGATGGAATTAAAAAAATGAAAAATAGGGCAGGTTAAAACAGGCCCTTTTTGGACCCTACAACAGCAACACGCCGCACTTGGAAAATGCCTATGGAAAATGCAGAATTACACTGTTAAGGAATGCCACAGAGATCATCCCTATGATTGTGGCGTCCATACCTGTGGAATGGCCTGGAAACAGGTTAAAAAACATCACCAATGTACCCTATGGAAAATCCGGAGCCTGTGGAAAAAGTGGTGTGCCCTATGGGAAATCCAGAGCCTATCCCTATGGAAACCCCTATGGAAGACCCCCTACCGCCGCCAAAAACCCCCCAAATAAAATGAGCTTGTTCGATCACCCCCAAGAAAACAAACCATTTGTTCACTGACGAGGGGGGCAAAAAAACAAAATTGCGGCCTGTATGCGCTGTTTTGGCTAGTCGAGATTTTATTTCTGGAACTTCAAAAAAAATCGGGATCTCATAGGTTCGATTGAGACTGAGAACGACGGCCACCTCTAGACCATTACGAAGGGTCGATTACATTTAATCCCAGTTTAAATTTTATAAGTCGATTATCTCCGATGCAATGTCACTGAGAGAGTCTGAGACATCGCATCGCATCGTCATCATCGTCGTCATCGTCGATCGTGCTCGCATGACGAGTCGATCCGATGTGACTTCTGAACGGCAAAGTTTTTGAGCACTTCGATTTTTCTGAACGGTCAAGTTCAAACTCACGTTATTGCACTCTTCACAGTTCGCCGTCAGCAATGTTGCAGCAGCCTCGCCAGTGAGTTGCGTGCTGTGATATTTTTAATTCTCACAGGTTGCAATATGGCACTGGTTTGCAGTGCATGTTTTGGTTATGCGTGTGTATTATTTTGTGTGTGCTTCGCGCGCTCATACTTGGCATGCGTGAAACTTTGACTAGGAGTGAACGGGAAATTCCCGCGAGTCCTTTGCACTCGAAATAGTTGGTTCAAATCCAACTCACTCCACATCCCCCTTTTACTTTCCTTTGCTTCTTTCGTTGACGACTGCTATTTTCTTTCTTCTTTACTAAACGTTAGTTGGTTGGTTTCGTTTTTCAGATCCGCTGAAAACGTTCGCGTGGCGAAGTCATATTAGGTTTTCATCTCGCGTTGATATTCGCATTTATTTGAGGTTGCTCGGTTGTTAATTATGTTTTCAATAAAGGTTTATTTTGTGCGTTTCCGCTTTTTACTAAGTGTTGGCTCTTTACTTTCCTTTTCAGATTGGCTGTTTTCGAGGAGGGCGAAATGGAGGAAATCGACCGCCTCGAGTACAACGTCAACTTCAAGCATCCCTTCAAACATTCTAGGTTGATAAGTCCTTTATGTTTTCAATAGAATATTCTTTTGTGCGTTTCCGCTTTTTTACTAAGTGTTGGCTCTTTACTTTCCATTTTAGATCGGTTGTTTTGGAGCGAAGCGAGATGGAGAAAATCGACGGCCTCGAGTACAACGTCAACGTTTAGGTTGGCATCTTGTAAATAGAAAGAGCACGAGAAGAACATTATTTTGCGTATTGTAAATAGAAAGTGCACGAGTAGAACATAATTTTGTGTATTCGTTGGTATGATAAAATTTGATAGTCCCATTCGTATTCCTTTCTGCCTAGCTAGATACATGTTAATCGTAGTAAAGATGCTCGAGTATTTTGTTTATCTCGCATAGTGGAAACATAGTGAACACACTGCATGTTGCTAATGTGCAATATGTATGCTACACAGTCAGTGCTACACGTACAGTATCCCTATACTGCCCCACTACTGTGCCTATGGAAAGTAAATATTAATTAAGTTCCATACGTATAGCATCCCGATATTATCCCTATATCGTGCCTATGGAAACCATATATATCTACTGGTTCCATACCTATACTATGCCTATAGTAAATAGTTTCCATACGGATAACATACGTAGGGAAAGATGTTTTCCATACCTATAATATACGGTTTTCATACGCATGGTATCCCTGGGGAAAAAGCTTTCCGTAGGTATAGTACACCTGTGGAAAATGCTCTCCATAAGTATAATAACCGTATGGAATATGAATTCCATAGGGCGGGTCACCCTACGGAAAGCGTTTCCATAGGTATACTCCTGATGCTGTTAACGGAATCATACGTATAATAACCGTATGGAATACCTTTCCATAAGTATACAGCACGTATGGAATTGTGTTTCCATAGGTATAGCCATCCTATGGAATAATCTTTCCCAAAGGTGAGCCACCCAGTGGAAAACCTTTCCATAAGTATGTCGGCCGTATGGAAACCTATTTCCCAAGGGACGCTAAGTGTATGGGCCCGTCTTCCGTAGGCATAATGTCCGTATGGAAAGATCTTTCCCAGGGGATACCATACCTGTGGAAAATGTTCCATAGGTATATCGACCGTATGGAAGATTGCTTCCCAAGGGATACCATGCCTATGGAATTCGCTTCCATAGGTACACCGTCCGTATGGAAACAGGTTTCCCAAGGGGTACCATGCCTGGGGAAAAGATTTCCATAGGTATGACCTATTAGGTTCCATAGGGCCAGCATAGGGTGATCATAGGGATGGAACATATCCGTGTGTTTTTCCACAGGGTTTTCCATACGGCTTTCCATAGGAATGCTATAGGGATGACATAGGTACGGAAAACGCTTGATATTCCAGGACTTTCCATTGGGTTTCCATAGGGTTTTCCATACGATATTTTCCATACGATTCCTTCCATCCCTATGGAAAACGTTCCATAGGTATGGACGCCACAATCATCCCTATGGAATGCCTTGGAAAACCCTATGGAAAGCACAATCACCCTATGGAATGCCCTGGAAAATAATGAAAACCTTCCCAAGGGTGAGTATAGGGATGGAAACTCAAATTTTTTGTTTTCGAGATAACCTCCAGTATTCATTTTCCCTTTTCCATAGGGCTTTTCCATAGGGTTTTCACCCGTTTCCATGCCTATGGAAAGCTTTCCCAAGGGTTGCAGATCTGTAGGGTAGGTAGTCACACCCACGGGTGGTGTGCTGGACTTCGGGTTTAGGCTTAGTTATTATGGGCTCTGACTAGCCCCTAGCCTGACCCTGCTTCCGTATCGTGTCCGTGACATCCTAGCACTGTACTGTACAGTAGTACAGTACAGTAGTACAGTCTTACTTCACTGTCTGGGTTTCCGAGAGCATAAAGCCTCGGCCAGACACTGTTTATGTGATTATCAGTTTGATGCTCAGCGAGCTTAGCCGGACAGCGTATCTGTCTTCCTCGCACGATGTGACCCGCGCTGATGACGTGGACACATTCCACACAACCCCCGGTACGAGCGGACAAGGTTGGCTGCCACGTCATCACATCTGAGGTCGGACCTCTGAAAAGTAACTCGACACGAATGTCGTGAGGTCACGACACTTTAAAGAGGGGAGATATGTCACGGATCGAAAGATGACAGACGCCCGCAGTCGCGATGTTGGTACGTCGTCGTCGATGTCACACGCATTGTCGATCATCGATCTGTAACAGTCCGATCTGTACGAGTACCACTGAAATGCGCGAAAGGATCATCATCCTCCGCGTAGCTCAGTTGGTTAGAGCGTCGCACTAGAGAAGCGAACGTCACGGGTTCAAATCCCGTCGTGGAGCACTTTCGCCCCATGACGATATATATGATTTGACCCGGCTCGTACATTGAAAATCCCCGCACCGATTTCAAACCCTAACAGAAATAATGACTGACAGTACA
Source organism: Cymbomonas tetramitiformis (assembly GCA_001247695.2). Classification (NCBI taxonomy): domain Eukaryota; kingdom Viridiplantae; phylum Chlorophyta; class Pyramimonadophyceae; order Pyramimonadales; family Pyramimonadaceae; genus Cymbomonas; species Cymbomonas tetramitiformis. The sequence goes on along the minus strand of LGRX02000469.1, from coordinate 4,487 downwards.
GTACTACTGTACTGTCATCCTAGCTACTAGCGGAGTCACGGTTCCGATCAGAGACAGGTCAGGCTAGGGGCTATCAGAGCCCATAATAATAACCCTGAACCTAAAGTCCAGCACACCACCCGGAGCTGTGACCGTAGCTAATAGGGCTAGGCAAGCGGAGCTAACTAAACAGATAACAAACAGCACTTCACTGGAAACAGATATACTTTTAGCTGGGTGCCCGGGGACTTGTCCCGGCACAACCCACCACTGCGGCTAAGGCTAATCACACCTCCAGGATCTGATATAAGCAGACTCTGGCCACTGTAAAGCTGGTCGGCAGAGCCGAGTTCAGCTGACGGATCCCAAGGCAGGAAAACATCTGAAGTAAGTTGAGATGAGAATTGGTAAGCACTGACACCACCAGACCCAAGCGGGTCAGGCGGATCCCAGAGGGGAACGGTAGAATCACCAGACTGCAAAGCCGCCGAGGTCGATTGAGAAAAGAACTGTGTCACATCCCGCGGCGGCAATGACGGACCGGCAGTAGCCACAGGCGGGTAAAGAGAACTCAGCACTGTTTCATGTGACCGCAGCGAATCGTAGCCGTAAGTGGCTCCGGGCTCAACCAGGCCCCTGACACCACCGCCGACCACGAGGGTCGGCATCGCCGTAGCACTGAACAGAAACGTAGCCACCATGAAAAGAGTGAGTGCAAATTCACCGATGCCAAATGGCCTGGAGCCTCTGGGGACTCCGAACCGCCGAAATGCTGCAGCCGCCGGCGGTGCACCCCCCTCAATTTCAGTCAGGCAGACACCAGGAGGGTAGTTGGAGCCCTCCCCATCGTCATCGGAATCACAGACATCAACAGGCTCAGGGTCAATGTCAAACCAGTCAGGGTGGACAGTGTTGAATGTTTTGAAAGGACTGTCAGCAGGAGCCATTGGGCCGAGAGCCAGAGAGGCAGACGGCGGCACTGTTGGATATACCCCTAGGACTCGGGATATATACACTCAGTGAAGTTTTCTCAGAATGTAATAAAGTTGATAAGTTAACCCGATATAACGGGCATAAACAGTTAGGGTTCGGGTTCGGGTGACAGTCATACACACTACTATAGGAAGAGTCACAAAGCGAGCGGTGTGACTGTTCCAGCACACCACCTAGTGTGGTGACTGGCTAGCCGAAAGTGAAACCTGTGAACAAACACCATCTACAGCGGTGGAAATTGGGCTCTAAGGGAAGGCCTGTCCTTTCTGGCAGGGCGGTTCCCAGTCAAGAGTTGTAAACCTGAAACCGGTCCGTGATCGGACCCTTCTGCACATACAGCTACGGTCAATCTCACTGTGCAGGAGCGGCATGATTAACTTCCTAGCCACTAGTTGGCGGTGGCACTGCTGTGCCGGCCCGCAGCACAGTCATGGTGCCGTGAATTGAAGATGTCGATGCCGTGATTGAATCATTCGTAGAGCTCCAGAAGAAATCTGAAAGGCCTCGATCGTCGTGCGAGGGATCCTCCCCGTCCTCCTCGTCAGTAGCCGGTCCCGGTGAGTAGTCCGGCGACGGTGGTGCATCCCAATACAGCGGTGAAGCGGGCGGGACCGGGAGTGGAGGTACCGGGATGTAAAGCCCGATTGGTGCATTGTGAAGGCCTTGCCGAGCACGGTGCCGGCCGTGCCGGCGCGGTGGAATAGCAACCGGTGCCGCAGAAGTGAATGCAGGCTCGCTGGTGGTCGCCTCGGCAGCACCACCGACCTCCAGGCCGGTGTGGTCCGGTGCACATGCCTCGCCAAGAGTGGCAGCCGAGATTGGCGCCGCGGTGGCGCAAACACAGAAGAGAGCACACACCATCACCGCAATCGCCGAAGAGCGGCCAAACCCCCAAGGCGGTGCACCGCATCCCCGACGAGATGTTAGAGGCTGCGGGACCGCATCCTCACCGTCAATAGGGTCATACCCAGCTGCAGACCCGTCCGCGTCGCCGTCGCAAGAGTCGGTCTCCGACCCGGCGTGCATGTACCGCATCGCCAAGTCCTTGCCCTCAGCCGTGATCGAGAGTCCCCCCATCCGCGCGATCCGGTCCGCAAAGCAGAGGTCGGGCTCGTGCGCGTGCATGGGGTCCACCGGCATCATGTCATCGGCGTCGGACGTCCCCGACCCGTCCGGGCAAACATGCGTGATTGCCACCGGCGGTGGCGCCGGCGGTGCGTCCTCGCGGACATGCGTGCAAGCGGCAGCCGAGATCCCGCTCTCGACACCACCGACCGTGAAGCCGCCCATGTGGGTGGCAGGCTGGCAGTAGGGCAGGAATTCCTGCAACGCACCGTCTTCCCGCTCCGGCTCGATCCCGAAGGAACACGCCGAAACGCCGTCGAGCATCTCCGGCTTGCCCCCCGCCAGAAGGCAGAGCGCATCGAACCGCTCGCCGTCGTGCTCGTCCATGGCCGTCTGAAACTGCTCCGCCAGCAAGTCGTTCTCGATGTCACCGAGGGAGAAGCTGTGGAAGCTTCCCCCAGCGCCGCGCTTGCCGCCGTTCGGGCAGTCGCGGTGCCAGTGGCGGGCCTCGTCCTTCTTGCACGTTGAATTTTGGCAGAATGGAATGAAGTCGCCGCTGCCTTTGTGGAAAGCAACGCGCTTCCTCACCTGCGACTGCGGCCAGTTTCCCCCCGTCGGGAGGTCACCTGCCGCAAAACGAACACCGGAGCCGCCTCCCCCGTTGCCGATCTTGTTCTTGTCCGCCCGCGGGGTAAAACCCCGCCCGTTGACCTTGTCCGTGAGGACCTTCAGCTGCCGCTTCACGTCGAGGATGATGGCCGTGAGGTCGGACAGCTGCGAGGTGTCGCCGTCAGTGGCCACGGCCGCCGCGGACAGGGCGAACGAGGCAGTGTGCGTACCGGCTGCCACGTGTCGGGCGTAGCACTCGAGGACCCATTGTTGAATGGTAAGAAGGTCCACGGCCGCTCGCTGCTGGTGGGTGAAGAGCCTCGACACCACCGGCGCGTAGAAAGCAGGGTCCAGCGCGGCGAGGAAGAGCTCCTTCACCTCGTCATCGTCGAGGGTGTTGCGCCTCTTGGCGGACCGTAAGAAGGCCGCGTTGAAGTCCGTGATGGACTCGGACGGGTCGGCGTGGGCCTTAAAACGGACGCCAAGGAGGTCCGATGTCCCCTGGAAGGGTGCACCGGAGTCCAGCAGACGCCTTGCGAGCTCCAGCAGGGCCCGCTTGCCGTCCAGAGGGTGCAAGGTCGCAGATGCCTCGAGCCAGTCACCCGCTGGAGAGGCGGGAGACACGATGAGCTCGAGAGTTGAGAAGAGGAGCTTGTTGGCCTCGGGCCGCACGGCCAACGTGGAGTCCTCCAAGTCGAACATAGGGGCAAACAGCGCGTCCTCGGCCTCGAATGCCTCCTGGAGAGCAGGCACCAGCTTGGAGAGGAGCACCTGAGCGTTCGACTCCGTACCCGTAAATCGGTCATGCTTGTCGGGAAAGCATTTCCGGATGACGTGCTTCGCCACGCTCTCGTCGAAGCGCTCACGCGTGAGCGAGCGAACACCCGCCAAGAAAACGGCTTGGGCGGAGTTCGCAGCTGGCGCACCAGCGGGCGCCGGCGTAGCCGGCGTGACGGAATTACGTGCGGCAGCGGAGTCGAAAATTGTAGCTAGCGAGCGTCGGCGTGACGCCGTACTTGAGGTCAATCTAGTCGCAACCATGATGTAGAAGACTATAGAGACGAAGTGAAGGTAAATGGGGCGAGGTGCGGAAGGAGCGGCGGCCAAAAGTCGTGAGGCGGTTGTCGAGGAAAAGAAGGAAAGCTGCGGCGTAAAAGATTCCCCAAACGTGCATGTGGATCTAACAACGCGGCCAAGGAACTTGGTGTCGGATCCGACCAAAATTCCAACGTCTACCAACGCGTAGTACGGGAAAATCAAGCAGCCACGAGCCCGAGCTCTCCGTAAGTCCAATCAACCAGCCGCGTAACTAGGCCATACCGCTCCGCCGCGCCTCTAGAGGAGCCCCTCACTCCATCTCAAGCGTCGGTGTTTAGCCTGACATGGCCAAACTACGCAGTGTCTAAACAAAGAGTGCGTGGGGCCAAACCTGTTGGATATACCCCTAGGACTCGGGATATATTCACTCAGTGAAGTTTTCTCAGAATGTAATAAAGTTGATAAGTTAACCCGATATAACGGGCATAAACAGTTAGGGTTCGGGTTCGGGTGACAGTCATACACACTACTATAGGAAGAGTCACAAAGCGAGCGGTGTGACTGTTCCAGCAGGCACAAAGGTGGCACGGTTGACTGCGCATGCAAGTCAACCGGCTCACCGTGCACAAGTGCAGAGGCCTTCGGCAGCAGCTGCCTGTCAGTGGCCGGCTCAGCAACACCACCAGCAAGCGGACCGCTGACCGCAGCAAATGCAACACGGCCAATAGAGAGGTGCTCAGCAGGTGCAGACTCAGCAAAGGCAGCAGCATCCTTGAACTGCTGCTGCAGAGCCGTACAGTAAT
>LGRX02000468.1:0-109465 GCA_001247695.2 Cymbomonas tetramitiformis | reverse complement strand
ATTGGTCGACCACTCCAGGCGAGAACTGTGTGCCAATCAAATGCATGCGATCGCGCGATGACAGGTCACGTATGACATGGGCGGGTAGGTCGAGAGCGCAGAGCCAGCTGCGTCGTCAGTTGTAAAATTACTAGTACTAGTAGTCGCTATACGAAATATATAATTTTGAAGCGATCTCAAGCTTCAATTCCTGAAATGTTGGAACTAGCCCATTTCTGTGTTCCAAAAAACACATACTTAACGTGGGACCGTTTATTCGTCACGGGATTGGTCGACCACTCCAGTCGAGAACTGTGTGCCAATCAAATGCATGCGATCGCGCGATGACAGGTGAACATATGACATGGGCGGGTAGGTCGAGAGCGCAGAGCCAGCTGCGTCGTGAGTTGTAAAATTACTAGTACTAGTAATCACTATACGAAATATATAAATTTGAATCGATCTCAAGCTTCAATTCCTGAAATGTTGGAACTAGCCCATTTCTGTGTTCCAAAAAACACATACTTAACGTGGGACCGTTTATTCGTCACGGGATTGGTCGACCACTCTCCAAGTCGAGAACTGTGTGCCAATCAAATGCATGCGATCGCGCGATGACAGGTCACGTATGACATGGGCGGGTAGGTCGAGAGCGCAGAGCCAGCTGCGTCGTCAGTTGTAAAATTACTAGTACTAGTAGTCGCTATACGAAATATATAAATTTGAAGCGATCTCAAGCTTCAATTCCTGAAATGTTGGAACTAGCCCATTTCTGTGTTCCAAAAAACACATACTTAACGTGGGACCGTTTATTCGTCACGAGATTGGTCGACCACTCTCCAAGTCGAGAACTGTGTGCCAATCAAATGCATGCGATCGCGCGATGATAGGTGCACGTATGACATGGGCGGGTAGGTCGAGAGCCAGCTGCGTCGTTAGTTGTAAAATTATTAGTACTAGGCGGGTCGATCAAGGGGATCTCCACTAGGCGCGGTTGCCATGCTATGACGCGTGGGTGGCGTCGCGGTAAATCTACGCGACTGCGGTGGCACTGTCATCGTTAGCGTCTAGCATCCGTGAGATCGAAAGTTTGTCTGTGTCGCCCGTTGGGATTCGCGCTTTGCTGCTGATTAAGTAAGGTAAGTAAGGTAAGTAAGGTAAGGTAATTTGGTCCGTTTCCAAATCATAAGGAGCAGAGGTCTAATAGTCGCTATCCGGTACGTGATAAATATATGTGGTGTGGGGGAGGGGTGGGGTGGGATGGGGGGGTGGGGGGAGGGGTGGGGTGGGGGTGGGGGGAGGGGTTAGGGGAGGGGAGGGTGGGGGGAGGGGGGAGGGGGAGGGGGGAGGGCGGGAGGGGGAGGGGGGAGGGGAGGGGGGGAGGGGGGGGTATTGCGTTGGTTTCAAAGTTTATAGATTATACGTTCGTTCACGAAGATTGGGGATTATTTTTCCCCCACCTGTACGTTTACGTACCCCCTATATTTTTATCTTTTGGTCGCGGAAAACGAAACCCAAGTGCACCCTACCCTTAAGGGTAGGGTGCCATCATCTCGCGAATTAAAAAGTATTGATCACAATTTCTATAGTTAACATAATTAAATTTTCATTGCAAAGCTGCCACTTGTTGAAATTTATAGCGCAGAATTTTGCAACATGACCCCCTATTTTTATTGGCTAGGATCCAAGAATGGTGAGTCAACGTAGTATAAAAAAAACCTCAGGCAAAGTTATCACGTAGATTTATTTTTAGAATTTATGTATCGATTGCATATACTAAATTATCACTATTTGATTTTATAAAAATTCTTTCTCGAAAATGACGTGATAACTTTTCCTGAGGTTTTTTTTATACCACGTTGACTCACCATTCTTGGATCCTAACCAATAAAAATAGGGGGTCATGTTGCAAAATTCGCCTCTAAGATTTTTTGAAAGTTAGTTACTTAATGTATTGGTTAAATATGGGTTTTGTGATGAAATTTAATTCCAGAAAAATGGTTTGAAACCTTCTGGCACCCTACCCTTAAATCACTATAGTCATATATTTTTTTAAAAAAGGGAGGTGGAGGTTGGGTAATTTCAAAGAGTGTTTAGATAATAAGAAAATTATATAAATATATAATATATTTATGACACATCGGGTTTGGACCAATGAAAACGTGCCACGCAGGCAGCAATTCTGAGCTATATTAATGATGAAATGCTGATGTGGAAGTAAGGCGGCCACGTGTTCAGAACTGGATTGGTCAAGTGCATTGACGTGTTCCCAATGTTCGGAAGATTTCATTGAATATTGGTGCTGATCAGCACCAATATTCAGAATATTGGGGCCATACAGCCCCAATATTCAAATGAAATATTCCGAAATTGGGAAAATGCCAATGCCCTGTGACCCAGCCCTGAACACGTGGCATTGACGACTTTGACCCGAAATTAGGTCAAAGCCGACAACGCCTGCGAAATGCTGTGCTGTGCTCTGCCTAAAAATGTTCTAATGCGTGTCAGACAAATACATTATGCAAAAAGAACATACACGGCAAAAGCATGGCCGGGATCTCCGCGAACGCGGTGATGGGCGAGAAAAACCAAAGCCCCCGGATCCCACACAAGACGTCGGAACGAAAACATACAAGATGAAAACAAACGAATGCGATACACACACGTAAGCGAGTGCATACAAAATGCAGCACACCAGTTGAGCAACAAACACACTGGGCGCGTGTGTCACAAGGGGGCATACGCGGATGGCACAAGGGGCATATGGCGGGGGGGATCGGGGAATTAGGGAAAATACACGAGTCATCTGAAAACGTACAGTGACATGAGGGGCACACTAACGAAAGTGCATATGAAACTAAAATGGTATGCGAGGATGCAGCGAGGATCTCGTAGGCGAGCGTTGAGCGTGGAGTCGGTCGAAGATGAACACAAGCGGAAAGGAGTCGAGTAGTTGAAGGTCATCATGCGGTCGAGCACTGATCCTGCATGTGAGCAAAAAGTTAGTCGTGCATACAAATATCGATGCATGCACACTTAACGTCAGTCGCAGAAACATTATGCGCAAAGATATTCATAGCAGGCAGGGTCACAGCAGCAAGGTCACAGCAGGAGGTGCACGGGAAGATGCAAACAAGAAATGAACTTGAAATTGCATCAGAACTCCCCTTTGGGTTAATTTCGAAGTTCGAAGCATCGATCTTAGAAATCCAGCTTTCTAGGCATTGATTGGCAGTATCTTTTTTACTATGACAGACGACTGAAAACTCGAACGATCTTGAAAATCTGTTTTTTGAGCTTCCGATTGGCTAGTATTTTATAATGTGACTCGTGATTGAAAAGACGATCGACTGCGTTGATGACAGACGATCATCGTAGAGATCCTCACCGTTCGCTTCGCCGTTCGCTGACGCGACGGTACAGATCACCGTGCGCTGACGCGCCGGTTACAAAACAGCCTGAGGTAGGATAGGATAGACTGTGATGACATGTCATGACATTGACATGACATGACAGCGACAGCGACAGTCGACACTGATGACACACCGATGACGCTGCACTGTAAGCAATATTTGAGCAATATCGCGAGTTGTGATGACGTGGCAGAGTCGAGAAATATTGTTGCAAAGCATATTTCATGACGTGGCTCTCACATGATCCCTTCGATTAATCGAGGGCTGATGTGTCACAAATATATCATGAAGAGGAGCTAATTAGCCCCAATATCACCTGAGGTCGCTGACGCTCTCTCAGGTGATATTGGGGCTAATTAGCACCTCTTCATACTATATATTACATTTTCATCATAAAAAAGTTTTGAAAATCTAAGGCCTCCCATGGCTACAGATGTCATATTTTTAAAATTAATTATTTGGGGGGTTTAAATTTTTTTAAAGTTTTAAAAAAACTAAAAAAATTGTAATTTTTAAGGTAAAATAAATCAACCATTTTATATTTTTAGCAAAACAGATCTAAAAGTTAGATTTTGGATCATGCAATGGCCAACCTTAGAAACTACGATAAGAGCATTCACCCTCATACCGAATGCGGGCCCTACGGGTAGTAGCTAGTATCATCATGAGCATGCATGAGCAAGGTTGTCAATCAGACATAATCAGAATCAAATCAAAACGCCAAAATGGGTCCTTAACACTGTAAAATCAATTAATTCGGCCTCTACAGTGTTAAGGGCCCAAAAAGGGGGGATCAAATTTTTTTTTTTTAAATTTTCTAGAAAATTTTAAAAATCGAATTTTTGAATAATTTTTCGCGCAAGTGTACCCATGGCTGTAGGCCATCTGAATCTGATCGTTCGATCATCTCATCATTCATTTATATTTTGTATTTATACAAAGAATCTGATACATCGGTAGTAGCAGTGATGAGTGCAATAATGAAAGACTACAAAGCGAAAGGTCAAACACAGTTTTAAAAAAACTGTAAACTCGGTTTATATAAAATCAGTTCGATCACGAGTTCATGATTGACAAATGACGCTGACACAGTGTCGTCACAGTGTCATCATCCCGCTCTGCTATTCGCGGTTTGCTTGTTTAAGGTAAGGTAATTTGCTTCGGTCCCAAAACATAAAGAGCAGAGGTTATAAAAAAGCTAGGGTTTGAATATTCAATATTGAATTGCAGAAATGACTCACCACCACTTGCACTTTCAGTGGCAGCACGATTACACGCGCTTTTGCCTGATGAGACACGGTTGGCATCGTTTCGAGTAATTGGAGAACGCAGTGTAGAAGGTGGCATAGGAGTCGCATAGGCACCAAAGTTCTTAACCTTTTAGCCGGTCCAATCGCCGGGCCAAAGTTGGGGCAAACATGACGCTCGACTTGAGCAGCTTGTTGCCCTGCAACTTCAAGGGTAAAGCTTCTACTACTTTACGCACTGCAAGTAGACGAAACAACCTTACGTCAGTTGGTCGATGAGAAGGAAAAGTCGTTTTGACTTTTTTGAACAGTCCGTTGTTCATGATGTTACGATGTCAGCTCTTAGATTGCGTCCGGTGCAGACTTGCCCCTTTAGAACCTTCGGAGCAAAACCTTCATCTTTTTAATCAATAGCTTTCACGGTCATGTCCCTGTTTCTGCGTTTATTGTTGATTTCCATATACATGATTTCGACATTGGTGTACGTCTCTGGATTATTGACTGTTTTGTCTTGAATATGCTGCTTGCTTCAAATATTAGTCGGGCTGGTATGGACCTTCGGAGTAAGAGGCTTCGCAACAATCCAAAGTTTCGTACCTTTTCTGCTATTGTCCATATTTCTTGATCTTCAGCAACTGTCATGATCTTACTTTCCCAAGTATTCAACGGCTAAGGAATGTGCGGGTATCATGTCTGCTGTGTACATCGACAGGTTTTTTTGCCGCCGGAGTCGAACATTCCCGATGGTTCCCTGGTAGATAGCTAAGCTCGGCTAACCGATTCCAGTCCGAGTCGCCTCAACCCGCTGGGAAAATATTTCTGGCACATTACATCTATAGTTGTATTCATGAAGAACTTTATTTCCCTATCCATCTGCCTACTTTACCAGAAAATGATATTCACGGTGCAGCCTGGAGTTTTACTTCTAAGCAGTGGTCTCTTGATTTTTCCAAGCACTGTGGAAGGTGCAGAAGCTCCACAGTCGTCCCCGCCGGAGTCGAGCACTGTCAATAACGGTGTCTCCTCGCCGTCGTTGGCATCATCGCATGCACTGCCACAGTCTGCAAGGAATACTCACCAAAACTTTAAGAATGATTCTGCTTTCGCTAACATTACCTTCGATGCTCCTGGAGAGTCGGAATTAATCTCTGCTGTATCATCCTTCGAAGGCGAGACTGCGTCAATCTCAACACCATGCAGCGTTTCTTTACAAGTGCGCGAATTCTTCCACTTATCTCCAACTCTCTCGAGCATCGGTGCAACTCCAGTAGCTCACTGTAAGAAATCGTTAACACCTGGCGACGATTATACAGTATTCGCTCCAAAGATGAGTGTCATTGCTTCAAAACCATGGTGTTACCCAGAGTCTTGACTCGTTGATCAACTTAGCTTGTTGGAGTCGACGAGATCTAGTGCCGTGAAGTGAACAATGTCGCTTTTTCTCAGAGTGAGGAAGGGTTGTAATAGGTAATCTTCAAAATTCGAGTTGCCTTCTAAAATTCCTAAGTTGTAATAAGTAGGCGTCACACCCTGAAGAGCGTCATAGTATCATTATAATAATTATTATTAGCAGCTCAAAGTTTCAGCTTGAAGACCAGCATCTCATTTGAGAAGATAATTGTAGCATTTTTAGAAGTCGTATATATAGCGTGTTCTTTTTGCAATGACACTGGTGTTACGTTTCAAGTCTTCTAACTGATGATTCTACTTACCCAAACAACCATGCTCAGCCTGGGCTCCGACGAACACCCATCTAGGAGTGACTGCCTGTGTGCTGTGACAATACAAGAATGATGCACAAAATGTAAATATTGTTACATCAACCAACGGAAGCTGGCAGAGTCTATATAACTATAGTCTGCCGTTGTGTAAAGATCCCTGAGTCCAGTCTTCAAAATAATTTCAGATTAGATCTTTGCATTAGCACATCTTATGTATGCCTCTTGGTAATGGGACCGTTTAGCTTTAATGACATGGTTTAGTAAAATTTGCATCGTGGCGACACAATTTAAAGATCTAAAGAGGCTATATACCTTAAGATATCTGCTTCCTAAATTCTTGCAGTTTGACTTTCTGTCATGCAGTGACGATGATGATGGTATCTGTTTGACAGGTTTTCTTCCGAGCAGCAAAAGAAGGCATGCAAGTCAGGCAAAGAGAACGCCATTCAATCCAAGAACCCAATAACGACGTGTCTTTGTCGCCGATGTTTTTCTCGGTGCTTGATCTGCGTGATGAGTTGTCAAAAGTCTGCTTTGAAGTACGTTCCCAGACTTTAATAACAACTTTGATATATATGCGTGCAAGCGTGCGTGCGCGATCCCTGAAGTGGAAGTTGTTAGCATTCCCTTGTACACTATGGGCTCCACGCCCGATGGTTTAAGAGCTGCTAGAACGAATATACCGGTGGATCGAAGTTAGGAATTGCCAGGTTTTCAACCGTCACTGGGTAAAACTGAGTCTCAGACTCACATTGTAGAAGTTCACCTGGTGGTCTATATTTGAGCTCTTATTAGGACGGAGCTGCGACGAAGCAGCTGTCGCCTTTTGTGTTTCGAACCCCCAATGCCGGGGGAAATCCAGAATGTGTCAGTCGATAGCATCGGCAGAACCCATCGGCCTTTTATTGCTATCATTATCATTTCGGTATTACCACGGTCCGTCCATCCAGCATCATCAACATTCTAGTGCATGATCTGACCTTTATCGTATCACATTTTGGCTAAAACGGTACTCGCTGTCTCAGTGAGCTCGTCTCGATGAGAGATAAAATGTTGGAGATAAGTAAGTTGAAACCTGAGGTTGAAATTTATTCAAACAATGGTGTTACAAATGGCTTCCTGTTTTTGGGGGATCTGCTGGTGGCACTGGCTGTGAACAGTGTACGACTGATGAATGGGTAGCAGCTCTCGATGCCATGCCAGAGATTGAAACCATAACCTGCTTCACATCAGCATCTGCACTACATTTCATGGAGATTGTAAAGTTGGCCTTGCAGTATACTTGTTTAAGGGGAAATGATCAATCTCGGAATCCATGTGGACCAGCGGTACATCATGTTCTTGGAAGTGGCTCGGCTCTCGCCCAGTATGTGCAATCGCAACAGGTATATATGTATATATGTTCCTGTGTCTTCCACCAATCAATATACATACATATCCACGGTATCTGAATTGCTAGTATCTATTACCTTGCTCAACTAGCAAACATGTGATCTGGATGGATGTTGTGATTCTACTTCCCATCAGCGATCCTTGAATACACAGTTTGTTCAATTCTCACAACTAATCAACATTTGGGATGTTTCATTACATATATTGTATGAGGCCCTTGTGAACTGTATGTGGCACTTGCAACTCGTGATAATCCATGCATTATGATTGTTTTGCTTTTGCCGATACTGCCTACATATATATATGTTGATATACTTCAATGGCTTTTTATTTGCATTGCCATACATATACATGATATATAGAATAAAGCTCCGGGTATCGACAAAACCTTTGCAAGCTAATCTCAACCATCACCAGGAACCTTGTTTGCCCTAAATAAACCAACCAAAAAGTACGATTGTCATATATCTCTCATATGCTTCAGGCAATGGTACTTGCAATCTCTTCATACATCATGCACAACCCAATTTTCAGATAATCGAGATGATAGGCACCTCATTTACATATACGAAGTATATACTTCTAGCCGTTCCAAATTGGCTGTTTCCGATTTGATTCATCACTGAGCAAGCTGGAAATGTTATGAGGTAAATTGCAGATGTATTGAGCGAGGTTTCTCCATGAAATGATGGCTTGTTTCTATCTCCTTTCATCAATCATAGCAATCATTATTGTTTGTGCATCTATTTGTATGAAATATGTTCTTGCTACATATATCGCGTTATTACGAAGGGGTTGCATGAGGGAAGATTGAAAATCGTGGGATGCGGATACCACGTGCACCCACTACTGTTACCAGCTTGTGAATCAGGGAACAACCTCACCACTTCATGGCCAACCTCAAGATATCATTGATGTCGACTCGATGTGTATGGAGATTTCTGAACTTGGTGAGTAGCATAGACGCCAAACCAGATATTGATCTAATAAGGCATACACTGCATCGATCGTATGCACACCTTGTAAGTTGGCGATCTAGACTTTTTCGGCCCTACAAGTGGTAAATAAATGCTCCTCCAGTACACAGTGCGCCGTTGTTATTTCAATTCACAGTCTGCCTGGAGCAAAGTGCGTGTATGGATGGTATGGTTGTATCAAAATGTTACTTTTACAATATTGCTTGCTTGTATAAATGCAATTTCATCATATGCCCCCAAATGAAATGGCATGAAAGTAAGGGCCAGCCACGTCATTATTCAGATCATTTCCAATTTGAAAACTCGGCCTCCTCTTGGTGTACTCTTCCGTCCAAGATAGAACTTCTTCATCACCAATGCACCTAGCTAAACCCTCAAAGGCCTCCACCAAAAAATGCATTGGCATATCTACGTGTATTCTAGAATGCAACTCGAGCTCCTAAGATAGAATAGTTGTCTCATCTTGACAAACTCTCGCCACGCATTTGATGGATTGTGCTTGCCTCTATGGGCGGTAACGTCGATAGGTAAGTTGAAGAATTATATGTGCTTAATCGGGCTATCAAATAGTGCATGCACCAATCAATTTGATTTCAATTTGAGACAACTAATTCTAATTAATCCTAGCAATTACTTATGCGCTTACGAAACTCACCGGTGTTGAGCAAGGGTAGGAATCGATTCTTGGGACAATTCAAATTGATCGGGTTACAATGATAGTGTTTACACCAATCAAACAGGTTTCAAATCAAGATAAATAATTATGATTGGTCATCATAATTACTTCCGTGAAGGGAGAATCATTAGAATACTCAAATAGGTTTTGAATGAAGTGCACTCGCGGAATCAAATCAATAGTGTAACCGGTTTGGAAAATGAAACTAATTCCTACCCTTAGTGTTGAGGGGGAAAGAATTTGACAATCAAATCAATTTTGAAATGAAACTATCTATTCGGATCGCTTTCAAAACCGGCTACAAAAATAAACCTAATTACCACCCGAAGAAGCATGCATGCATGCTTGTTGTCTAGATCAAGCCATTTCTATAATTATTATACTTCCAAAACTCGCGCGTCATGATCTAAGTTAGCATCGAGTGGATGTGATTTTTATTCATATTTGTGTTTGCCTTACCCTTTGGAATGTGTATGTAGTAGATATAAGGTTCTTTCAATGTTTGCAGGTTGTTGTTGGAGAAGCTTTCTGGCCTTGGCAAGTAGCTTGAGTGCGGCTACATGCAGCAAGCATGGTCAAAATGCGGTTGCTAGGGTAACCACGGACATTACTCAAATATGCAAAAACTTCATTCCTCTCTCTGCACATCAACCAGATGACCTTCAACTATTCACGTACGCTTTTACCTTTCTCTCACAATAACGAACATTGTTTGTCTCATTTGTTGTGACTCAACGAATGAACTTTAGCGCAAGCAAGTAAGTAAGGGGCGGGTGGTATCAATAACACAATAACTCTATTTAGTCAATTAATCCTTTGCTTTCTTAATATGCATGTTTCAAAAACTTGCTTCTCTTGAGTGCTTGTCATCCTGCATATTATGTGGCATTTTATACATCCGTGACACCTATTATGTGTATTGATCGTTGAGTCCGTTTGCGATCGCCATGGTTTGATAGGTTCACAGCATTTTAATCTAATTAGTGGCTTGTTGCTATGTTCTTTTAAACTGTTTGAAATCAAGTGAAAGCATCTGCCTGCTCTATTTTGCGATGCATTCTTATTTATCATGTCTAGTGCCAAATAGATGTGACAGTGCACCAATCAAGCAAGCCTACGCTCAACAATTGACAAATAAAGGATTCCATTTATTTGTCATGTTTCATGCATATGTGACAAGCAGAGTGGAGACTTACGGCTTACGGCGAATACGGTTACGGTGTCGAGAAATCACCGTATCGCGTATATTCGGCGTATATACGGCGTAAAATACGGTATACGGCGTAACGTATGCGTATATACGGCAAAAAATACGAGTTCCTCGACAGTGAACTACGGCGTATTTACGTCGTATTTACGCCGTAAGTCTCCACTCTGTTGACAAGGTCATGTACGTATATATATATATATATATACACACACACACACACACACATCATACAATTGGCGTGAAATAGGTATATTTGCATACCGTATCTCGCATAGCATGCCACTAACCCACTATCAAATATCAGTATCATGACCTATATATCATGAGCGAGTATGCATAATGTAAATAAATCATATAGTCTGTGTATGCAGCGACCTTCACTCATACTTACACGTATGTGCGTTTCACGATGTGAATCGCTTCGTGTAGCCTTGTATGCCCCGTCGCGCCGGGACACGCGTCGTGATTATCACGGTCTGATTTACCAATCGGATGCCTCTATCTGTTGCTTGGCACGAATCGCACGATGCGTGGTGGTAAGCCAGAGTGAATACTACCATACACTAATGTAAATCATGCACGGCCGGCTTTGTTCCCTCGATAGATAGCTTGGTAGCTAGCAAGTATTATTATTGTCGCGCGCTTCAATAAGTTTGTACCGACTATTGTTGCCATTCAATCATAATTTTTTTAATGATTCATTGAGATTTCATACGTCTCCAAAACCGCGGTACTGACCTTTGTTGTAGATAGATATAGAGATGTGTGAATGTTAGGTTGCTGGATAATAAGGCTGCCCACAATTTGCCCCTTGGGGGGGAGTAGGGCAGCACGTCACAGTGGATTCACCACCCCCGAGACACTATTTTCAGTTCTTATATTGGGGGTCAGGACCCCACCCATAGAGCCTGAAGTTTTGCCTTTGGGGGTTGGATCCTTCCCCCCAGACCTCAATATTGTGCATTGGGGGATCGGACCCCCGCCCCCCTGCTGGCGGGGGCCAATACACGCACGCGGCGGGGGCCAAGCAAGGGGGTAGCACGCCGCACAGACTGTTAAACAGACGCTGAATGAATGAGGGGTACCTATCTACTGCCCAAAATATGTGCATGGGGCATTGCGTGGGCCCTCTGTTATAAGTAATCACATCAAGGTACACGCACGTTACCAATATATAGTCAATCACGGCATAACGGTTGCATATTCTAGATCTTGATATATATACATGTAATTTAAGTATATGTGTTATAGTATGGGAGACGCCTGAGCGGCATCGTTCATAACTTTTTGATACCGTGTGTGTTTATTTCTCTCCCTCAAGAGTGCAAATGCGTAATAAGTATGTTCGTTTAGATCGCTTTGGTCGACCCATTTATCAAATAAAACCTTTTTGTAACTTGTATGGTGTGATCGACTATTGGTAACACGTGGCTTTTCATGCGCCATTCAAATATTGGCATTGTGGACAAGTATGCAATCCACCATTTTCCTTGTCTACCGCCCTCACAAAGTCCAGTTTCTAGCGATGGCTGGGGGGCTACGAATAATCCCCCTCCTTAGCCTCCAAGGTGTGACGTGCGTGTTGCCCCTCCCCCCTCCATGGGGGTAAAGCGTATGTAGGTAGCCTATCTAGCTATCTAAGTAGGAAAATCCGGTCAGGGTAGGTGGCACTGCATGCATTTTGCATCATTTTAAGGCCTATAAATGAAGTATGAAAGTAGTTCATGTATGTATTATATTACAATGGCATATATATATATGACATATATATCTACACGCACGTGATGAGGTGATATGACTCCGTCCTACTTTTGGCCAGTGCTGGCCTTCCATTTCCTATCTTGTTCTTACTATACTAATCGCAAGCACAATCGCATTACCATGCATAATATAATAATTAGCGTGTGTGTGAGATGGGATGCCGATTGGTTTGCATTCATAGCAAGCTGGATTTCCTTATTTTCGCCCCCTGTTTGCGCCGCCCCAGCCCCCAACCCATTTCCACACGACCATTGCATCAGATGGGCAAATTAACTTGATACTCGTGTTCCGCACATTTAAATCGCCAAAATATGTTGCCCCCATGCTTTGCCATCCAGCCTTGGTGGTTGGGTAGCGCCCCCTCAGGTATGCACCCAAGAGGTAGCGATTTTTCACACCCATCCCACCAACCCCTTGCACGAAGCTCAGTTGGTTCACACCACTTGGATGGCCAAATCGACTTCAACTCACCTACCACCTTGTATGCACGACGTACATGACCCAATCTACCTCTGGGTACCGACCATATGCCCCATCGTGACCGTATGTTTCCACAGCACACCGCCTTCCACAGGGTATAGGCTTCTCCATCAAATGATGGAGAGGATATCCAGCTTGATAGACCAACAGGTTCCATCCATTCATCGATTGTGAAGCCACCGGCGGGGGCATTCTGGCAGGATTCGCTTGCTCCGTTACTCATCAGCATTCAACACGCACCGAGTTGTGGAAAGTTGTGCAACAGTCTCGTGTGTTTGGCAATGCTTTGTGCATACAATCATACATCGATCCATCCATGCTGCTTTGCATTGATTTATTAGTGTGTGTCGGTGGTATCTTGGTACAACCCTGTTCTTGAATGTTTCTCACATCCACAGGACATTTGATTTTAATCTACATAGGGGGCTGACAAGCCTAGACGTTTCACATCGGGTGTAGACATCTCATTTTAATCCACATCGGGGGTTGACATTTCATAGCATACGTAGACAGAAGACACGCGCAACGATATAAAGTAAACGAAACATAACTACGCAAATCCAGCCGGTAGATATGTAACTCGTATTACGATGAGCATATCTACCGGTTGGATTTGCGAAATAATGTTTTTTGGTGCCGCAAACGATGAAGGACTGTTTTGTTTGGCGAAACAAAACAGTTTTTCACAGCTGGACGCTAAAAAAAACGTTATTTCACAAATCCAACCGGTACTTATTTTCATCGCAATATGATTTACATATCTACCGGTTGGATTTGCATAGATAGGTATGTTTCGTTTATTTCTCTTTTGCTCGAATCCTCATTTGCCAAAGGCAGGCACTGCAATACATTTCATTAAGATGATTTTGTAAAGTGTTTAAAATGCATAAAGTGCTTTTTTAATGCTTTCTAAATTCTAGTTTTGATGAGATGTCCAGACTGTCCGTGCACGTCACCAAAAGGAAAGAGTCCTCTGGGTCGGGAGCGGTGGGAAGAGCAAAAGGAACAGAGATGAACAGGCGTGTCGCTTCGTGGCTACTTGTACATCCTGTTTGTGTCACGGAGCTACATGTGTCATTCGGCTCTACTGCAGCAGGAGTCACGGATTCTGAAAGTCTGAAACCACAAAAATTCTGTTGCACTCCAATTTGAACATTTCTCTTTTGCTCGAATCCTCATTTGCCATGAAACCAAAGATGAAACTGTGAGGCACACAAAAGAAATCTGATCTCTGTCACTGTGACCATGTTAACCAAGCGAAGTAGTAGTCCATGTCTGTGTCCCTCAGAGCTGTCGGGTCGATGTAGTGCTGCACTGCCGAAGAGAACTGTGACCAGCCTCCAAAGAAGCACACTTTCTCCATTGCAACACCCACAACTCTAGCACACGTCGTGGCACCCTTCCGGGTGCTGTGTGCAGAAAAGTGACCTCCTTCCGGGGGTATGCAGTCCAGCTCGCTGAGAGCCAGACCAATCCAGTAATTTGCCACTGAAGCCTTGAAGTTCTTTGGGTCCTCAGGTAGCAGCCAGTAGGCGTCAGTTTGAGTCTTCTCAGAACTGTCCCAAGCCGTGTCACGGTGGATCTCCCAGTGCTCGATCAGCTCCTTCAAAAGAGCCACCCCCTTCCAGGGGATGCACAGGCGTCTCTTCACCAGGTGATGCCGCCGTCCTTTCTCTTTTAGCAGCACCACCGAGAACTCACTGTCGCCACAATGAACGTGCTACCGTGACAACGAAGTCCCCGTGTCCGGTCTGCCGAAGGTCACGAAGGCCACAATCACGTAGGCGAAGGCTCGCAGTAACCGCAACTCCTCAGGCGATCTCGGAGTCAACTTCGGCGCTGCTTCGTGCACACGTCGTACGTGTCCCGCCGGCAGCCACGTCCGCTGGGTCTCGATGTTCTCCTCCTGCACTGCCAGCTCCGCCTGGATGGTCGCCATCCCTTTCACAGCTCGGGTCACAGAACGACCCTTCGCTGGTCCAGGAAACCGTAGGTCCTCGTGGTAGTTGTTGATGGCAGACAGGTACGGCTGCAAGGAGGCCGACTTGATGCCCCCGTCCTTCAACAGAGAGGCGATGTACAGCAACACCGTCGCCTCCGATGCTGGCAGCCACGGCCGTTGGTGCTGCTCACAAAATAAAATGAAGCGCCGCGCCTTCGGTCCGTAGTTGCTCATCGTCATGTCCAGCAGTGCTTTTCTCTGCATTGTCACTGCCAGTTCCGTGAGCCGCGAAGGTCCCAACTCACTCCTCCACCGCTCACAGAGTGAGCGCGTGAGGAAGCTTTGTACAGCACCACCGCGCTTGTACTCTTCGTAGTCGCCTCCACTGATCCGCGCGATGTTCTCGCCGTCCGCGTCCGCTGCCTCGTCCGTCAGCTCTGACACGCTGTTGATGATTTTGAAGTTCTCCTCGGACAAGTCCAGTGTCTCCTCGTCGCCGTCATCATACAGCACGTGCGCCTTCCCGTCCTCGTTGAACTCCTTCACCACACCTGGGTAGAAGCAGTCATCGTCCTTCCAGAACACCTCGATTTTAGAGCCCACGGTCACCTTGCCCGCTGTCGTACTCGTAGCAGAGCTCCTTCGTACTTCAGCAGCGTAGTAACTCACGGGCGCGCCTCGATGAAGAACATCACAGCGTCCCACTTTGAGGGCCCGAGCAGCTCGGACCCTCCCAGCCTGCTCGGAGTGAACAGGTCCCTGCGCCGCGGCATGATCACCACCTCGGTGGCCAGGGCCTCCAGCTCCCTGAACCAGGACTGTCCCGGCCAGTACGGAGCCACCACCGTAGCAGCGGCCCCCTCCTCCCGCAGCTTGTGCGCCACCTCGTCCAGCAGCGCCCACGGGGGGTTCACCCAATTGTTTTCCCCCCGCCAGTCGTACGTCAGAGAGTCCACACCTTCGCACTTCGGGTCCTTCCACGCAGCGTAGTACCGAGGAAGCTGCGCGGAGATCTCGGAAGCGAACCGGTCGACTGTGTAGGGGCCCCACTGCTTGTTGGCCCACACGAACCAGTCTCGATTGAGCCGCCAGTCGTCCAAATCCTCGCAACGAGAAAGGTTGTCGTCCCACACGATGGCCTCGCTGCGGATGTAACGAGCCTGCAACGAACTCGATGTCGTGCAGATCCAGCAGCAGCCAGAGCCTCCTCATTCTCCTCATCAGGTCCGGGTTTCTGGAGGTGAACTGCGAGAGCATTGCCACCACCGCCTGGTTGTCGCAGTAGAGCCGTACGACCTTGCCCTCCAGCTCCTGCAGGAACGCCTGTACGGTCTTGTACACGGCCTCCTCCAGCTCCAGGTGTGTGATGTGCCAGTTGCGCATCTCGTCTGGCCAGAAACCTCGCGCGGGGAACTTCAGGTTCAGCACTCCTCCCCAGGCCGTGATCGAAGAGTCTGTGTGCACCTTCACTCTCGTCGGGGATCTCCATATCTTGCGCCCGTTCCACCTGCTCATCACAGGCAGCCTGGACCACCATTCTAAGTCCCCCCGAGCTGCACGCGAGATCTTTACCGTTGCTCCCCAGCTGCGTTTCTCTGCCAGCACGAAGTAGAGCTCCCGTAGGTAGAGCCGCGCCGCTGGTACTGCCAAGTACACGGATTGGCAGAGTCCCGTGAAGGAAGCCAGTCTCCTGGCAGGAATCCACCTCCGATTTCTCGCTGCGTCGCACAGGATCTCCTTCGCCCTGGTGTGGATTTTGTGTACCCGTCGTTATGTCACACGGAATTGTCCCAGCTTCAGGTCCACCTCCAAACCGAGGTGCTCCACCACCTGTGTAGGCTCCCATTGGCCTTTCTTCTCGTTCCGCCGTAGGCCCAGTCGATGAAGCACCAGTTGAACTTTTTCTCGACGCAGAAAGCCTTCTCTCTGAGAGTCGACCAGCACCAGAAAATCGTCCATGTACGGTAGTACTCGCATTCCGCTGTGACGGTTCGCGTTCTCGCCAGCACCACCTGTCCTGCGACGGACCATCGCTGTCGTACTGCGGAACCGTCCCGCAGCCTCTTGATTTCTCTGCGATCTTCCGCTGCCTGTGGAGAACGTAGAGCCTCCACCATCACGCGTACGAACTTGCAGAACACCCTCGGAGCGTCGTTCCACCCGAACGGCACCGCTGAACATTGAAGCAGGTCCCCTTGCAGGTCGAACTGCATGAAGCGTTGAAAGTCCGGGTGGATCCCCAGCGCATGAAAACCGTCCTGGAGGTCGAAGCTGAAGCACCAGTCGCCCGGTTTCGCCAGTCTCCTTAATTTCTTCAGCGTCTCCATCTTCACGCGATTCTTCACACACCACTGGTTCAGCCATCGGAAGTCCACCACCAGTCTCCACTTGTTCGTACCCGGTTTCGGCACTAAAAAAACGCGAGAAACATGAGATCTTCTCGTCGCTCTCGTCCAGGCACCGTTCTGTAGCACCCTTTCCTTCTCCGCGTCCAGCCACACCTGCTGCTGCCACGTAGCATCCCTCAGTGACACCCCGTGGTCGAACGGAGGCGGAGGCCCGCGCTTCCACCTCAACTTCACCCCGTGAGTAGTCCATTGCATCACTTCGGAACTGGCGCCCGCCGCGCGCCATGCTGTCTCACCTGCTGTTGCACGGTGAGTGTTCCCCGCCCAGCGCCCGGAGAGGGCTGTTGCGCTGAACGGGGTGGCGGCACGCACATCACACATCGGCCGCGGGCTTTCCGCCCTGGCCCTTGCCGCCTTTTTCGGTAGGCTTCTTACCGTCCTTCTCCTCGTACTTCTTACGCTCCTTCCAGCGCTGGTCTCGGTCCCGTGGATTCACAACCCGCGTTTCCGCGTTCGCTGCATTTTTCGACGTAAGGCTCAGCATCGCCTTGCCGCGGTTCTTGTCGAAGTCGTTCAACCACTGCTGCAACACCTCGTCTGCCACCACGCCGTTTGCTGCCTGGTAGACTCTGTCCTCCACGAACTGCAGTTTAGCACGTAGAGCGTCCGATCCTCCCCGCTGTGAAGATCCAGGCTCCTGCTCCTGCTGCCCGCGCAGTTCCAGCATCGTCCACCTGCTGCACAGTAACGCGTACACGCCGTGCACAGAGTTGGTAACTGTGTGGAAACGTTTCTATCTGCCACTCGTTGTTCGATAAATCGCAGTCCTCGTTCACGTCCAACGTGTCGTTGCATTCGCGCACCACGTCGTGCAAATGAGACAGTGCCGGAGCCAGAACCAGGCACTCGTACTTCATTGAGGAGTTGGACTTCTTGGAGAGAGCGTCGTACGTCTTGTTGCCGTGCAGGTCGTACAACTGAGGCATTCTCGATGTCAGCGTAGCCGGCCGCGGCGGGAACGGGTTGATTGAGGCTGCTGGCACGTACGCCAGCTTCCTCCTTCTCTCCAGAAGTTGCTCGGCGGTCTTGGCTACAGAGTCCTGGTCAGAAGTCCCAGACTTCGCTGCCACCTTCGCCTCCAACTCCACGCTGATTTGTGCTTGTTGCTGAAGCTCATCACGCGAAGCTCATCAGGCGATGTTCCTCTGCCTGCTGCCTCTGCATTTCAAGCAGCTCCCCTTGCTGCTTTTGCATGATCAGAATTTGTTGCATCAGCACGTCCTGAGTGGACTGTGCTGCCGGGGAAGGGGAAGCCTGCCCGATGTCTGGCTTCCCCGGGAGGGGAGGGAAATCCTGTGGAGACTTGCCCTTCGCAGTTCCAGCCATTCTTCTCCCTCAAAGGAGTCACAGTGGAGTCTACTACCGTAGCCGATGTGAAGCCGTCGTTTGCAGTCGTAAACGCCGTCCCCGCGACTTCGCTGTGAGATCTCCCGTCGTCGTTCGATTGCCGTCGTACAACCCAGTGGTCTTGTCACTACCTACTCTACTGTTTACAGGTGAAACATGTGAAGAAATCTTACAAAATCGGATTTGCAGTGTGCCTCACAGAGTACCGTAGGTACCCGTGAAGTTCCTGTTTGCAAGAGCAAAAGGAACAGCGCTGATCAGGCGTGTCGCTTCGTGGCTACTTGTACATCCTGTTTGTGTCACGGAGCTACATGTGTCATTCGGCTCTACTGCAGCAGGAGTCACGGATTCTGAAAGTCTGAAACCACAAAAATTATGTTGCACTCCAATTTGAACATATTATATCCTTACGTTGAATGTTATGCATGCCCCCGATGTGGATTAAAATGAGATGTCAGTCCCCAATGTAGATTAAAATGACATGTCAGCCCCCGATGTAGATTAAAATGACATGTCTACCCCGATGTGGATTAAAATGAAGTGTCTCCCCGATTTGGATTAAAATGAAGTGTCTGCCCCGATGTAGATTAAAATGAAGTGTCTGCCCCGATGTGGATTAAAATGAGATGTCGGCCCCCGATGTGGATTTAAATGAAATGTCGGCCCCCGATGTAAACTTATCCCACACATATATATATACAACGTATATATATATATATCAATCTACACGCACGTGATGAGGTGATATGACTCCGTCCTACTTTTGGCCAGTGTTGGCCTTCCATTTCCCATCTTGTTCTTACTATACTAATCGCAAGCACAATCGTATCACCATGCATAATATAATAATCAGCGTGTGTGTGAGATGGGATGTCGATTGGTTTGCATTCATAGACCAACAGGTTCTATCCATTCATCGATTGTGAAGCCACCGGCGCGGACATGCTGGCAGGATTCACTTGCTCCGTTACTCATCAGCATTCAACACGCATTGAGTTGCGGAAAGTTGTGCAACAGTCTCGCGTGTTTGGCAATGCTTTGTGCATACAATCATACATCGATCCATCCATGCTGCTTTGCATTGATTTATTAGTGTGTGTCGGTGCGTGGTATCTTGGTACAACCCTGTTCTTGAATGTTTCTCACATCCACTGGGGCGATGTTGGGGTGGCTTTTGTCGACGGGCCTCGTTCCGCTCAGTGTTAGATGATATGTAATTATAATGTACACCGACCATGTGCAGGTGCAGCAAGTCAGAGTTGAGGATTCATTCCGATTGCTCCTTCAATGAAGATGTGGTCAACAACTCTTATGGATTGAATTGTGCAATCTCTGGTGACCAGGTTAGCATTCCCTACGACACTTTCACTGGTTATATATGAGATGTTCATGGGATATATAGACACACACACACACACACATATATATATATGTATAGCACACCTGCCATAAACGAAGTGCAACATGTTGTGTGTGTGGCGTATCCTTGGACTGATTCGTTCCTTTGGCATCACATATATAGCCAGAAAGGATCTGCTGCACTATATATATATATATATATGTATGTATATATGTACCCTAACCAAGGATGAAAGGATTCAGCACACACTTTGGGACACGTATTATGTGTATGTATGTGTGTACTGCATGTATGTGTGTATGTGTGCGCCAACAGGGTCCGCTTACTCCGTAACCCAGAGACTAGTAATTGTTGATTGGGCAATGATCGATCGGTCACATCGTATCATATTTCCATGCTGCCATGCTTTGCATCTGGGTTGGGAATATGTATGAGTTGGTGGTATCTTGTCACGGTCCCGCCCTGCTCCTGATTTGCTTCTCACGAAAGTACTCTCCTTCGTTCCCGAAACACTCCCTAAGACAATCCTACCCCGGATACAACCGGGAAGGCCCGCTCTCGCCCAACGGCATCCCACTCAGCCTCTGCCTCCTCACCAACCGAATTCCGGATGACAACCCCCAATGCATGGCTCAACAAAGCAGCAAAGAGCAAAATGGCGACCTCGCATTCCCCTCCTTTCCATCCACACACCACCTCTGCATGAAGCCCCACGAAACTTCCACGACCTCCTCACCCTTGACCCGCCCCCAACCCCAACCCCCGACCACCACATCCTCAAACGCCATGCCTACCTCGCCAACCTACTTTACTCCACCAAGCGCCTTCTGACCGCTCCTCCCCTCCTACCACCCCACTATCGACCAACGCCTCTGCCGCCTCCACAACATCACACAACCACCATCGGCCCCCTCCCTGCACGTGGTGCACGACATCGCCATTATCACGGCTCCCAATGCAACGCTAAGAAAGTGGCTCATGCCAGGCTCAACCTCGCTCCCTGGACAGTAGCGCCTCCCAGTTCCTAAACTCCACTTTCTCCATGAGCCCGCCCATCTTCTTAGTCTCAGAGCCTGATGTATGTACTATCCCGGCGTCCAGCAATATGACTCCTGACTACTGGGGGAGTCTTCCGCCGCAAGCCCAAACCCAGTTGCCACTCTGCTGCCCCGTTCTACACTCTCCACCTCTTCCACCACCTCATCATCCCGCCTACCAACTTATCGAAAATCCCCCCACCCCCAGAAGGATTCGCCACCCACAACCTTGGCTCTGTGCTTTTAGACTTCCTATGTGAAATCATCTCTGCATCATTCACTACCTTCTCCTCCGCTTCCCAACTCCTCAGCCACCAAACGCCCTCCTCCCCTCACTCAACCCACCCCACCGCCGCAATCGCCACCGCCACACCCACACCCTCCACCCCCGCCACACCACACCCTCCACCCCCGCCGCCACACCCACCCCCTCCACCCCTGCCGCCACCCCCAACCCCCTCTGAATCAAACCTGACTCCCGTTCGCAGTGAACTCCACCGCGTCCTCTGCCAACTTGAAACCCAAGAAACCACCAACGTGCCCTGGTCATACATTCTCCGTGCAGCGCACTATGTTGCTGACGCTTACCCTGATGAACTGTCCCAAAAAGTGATCAGCCTTGTACCAACAGACCCTATCAGATCCCTCAGAATCTCAAACAGCAAGTGACCCTGTCAACAAGCGGATCAGACACCCCCCCAGGCTGATCCACCCCCTGAGTCACCGAAAGCATCAGAAGCTTGGGCAAGGCAGGCCCGGCAGCAGGAAATTGATGAAATCATTCATGACCTCCACGATGACCAACCAGGACACAGTACCACCCCCTCGGAGCCACAGAACCTACTTGAATCATTCAGAGCAGCTGAAGCCCCAGCCGAACAGGCCCAGCATTAGCAACTTGATGAGATCCTTAATGACCTCTGGAATGACCAACCTGACGATCCCATGCCAACTACCATCCACCGCAATACCACAACCCACAGAACCCAACAACCCAAGCGCCCCCGCCACCGACCCTGCCACTGACCGCAATCCCTTTCCCCGCCCCAGCGAATCCCTACTCACCCAACGACCAACTAAGTCGTTGCCATCGCCAACCTCCGCCATCCCGTGCCACTACTGAACTCCCACCACCCACTGATGCCCCATCATCCAGCCACACCCCTTCCCTCCAAATCGAACCGCTCTCGACGGCAGACGCAATAGAAATAAAGTAACTGTGTGTCCACCTAACCACCCCCACCCGCCCACCACCGCTGCCGCCTCACCCTCTGTACAGCCCCTTTGTTGATGACACATGTCCCCCTCCCCCGTCCCCACGGGTGAGCCCCCATCCTCGGCTCATGGGACCACGGCGGACTGGAGTGGCTTATAAGAAGCTTTACCCCAGCGGGAAGACCTGTCGACCCGATTAATGTCTGAGTAACATTTGTCGCCTTGGCCGCCCTTGCCCCTCTCAAGCAGGACACCACTTTGCTGGACCCCCAACGCACATGCGTCTGGGGACGGCCCGGTAGGCTGGTGCTCTGCCACGAGCTTCCCCTATCTAGCTAGATCACGTCATGATTGAGCGCCCAACAAATGGGGGACACGCACTCATGATGTGTTCTGTTCAGCAGAACCCATCCTGTGTAGTGTGGACTCCATTTGTTGGGCACTCACGGCCGCGCCCTGCTCCTGATTTGCTTCTCACATCCACTGGATGATAGCGAGATGACTCACGTCCAGCCTTGCGTGATCCAACTTGGCTCTCTCATTCTGTCTGAGGGCCGAGCGAGCTGTCAAACGACAGACACCCGGACTAATTTAAGGCCGGGGCACGCCCCTCTTCATACCCGCAGCCCAAGCAACCACTGTCCCAAAGCCCTTCCCCTATGAGCAAAATTGAGTCCGCACCCAAGGTGCCATGTACAGGTGAACAGTCTGGCTTACTGGCCCAGAGTCTCGGGTTTTGCTTAGCTCTCCTTGGTCGTTGGCG
Organism: Cymbomonas tetramitiformis; assembly: GCA_001247695.2. Taxonomy (NCBI): domain Eukaryota; kingdom Viridiplantae; phylum Chlorophyta; class Pyramimonadophyceae; order Pyramimonadales; family Pyramimonadaceae; genus Cymbomonas; species Cymbomonas tetramitiformis. Next base: position 86,537 of record LGRX02000468.1, on the reverse strand, counting down.
TTATGTGAGTGCCACACTGGTCGACTCGGTAACCTAAAGTCATTGTAACTGTAGCTGTTAAACAAGGAAGGGCGGCAGGAGAGTCCCGACGACAGTCAAGCTGTGTAAAGCTGTGTATGTGTCCAGGTATCTTGGGGCATGGTAACTTCCTTTGCGCGCTCTCTCCCGTTCTCTTCGTATTCACCCCCCTCCCACCAGTCTCTCCCCCTTCTTGAATGATGCGTAGCTCCCCTTGGTCGTCGGCTATTGTTAAACAAGGAGGGGTGGCAGGAGGGTCCGGACGACAGTCAAGCTGTGTCACGTGTATGTGTCCAGGTATCTTGCGGTATGGTAACTTTTGGAATTCAGTACAGGGTTATTTGCAAAAAGCGAGCGCTAACTTTCATTGTCAAAAGATATACCAGTTCGCAGCTCGAAACGCCACGAATGTTATCGCCCAATCATTACTGATTGGCCAGTCTAAGTGAAAGTTCGCTATTTAGTTAGTTATGACGTGCCACTGTCGAGTTCATAACGACTGCAGTGACACGTCTGCGATGGGCCGTGAACTGTTACACGCTGTGTCTTACCGATGGTCATTATATGATCCAACGGCCACGATTAGTTCAGCAGATCTAGATCTAGATCTAAGGGTTTCATAGGGTTTCTTCAGGGTTCCTTCAGGGTTTGAGCATCCTGACTACTGTGCAAGGCCTAGACAGTCATGCTTTACATCAAACTGATCAGCAGACACTGCAGATTCCAATACCCCTTCTAAAGGGTGACTGTCTAGTAATCCTACTGCCAGTTCTTGGGAATGGTGCCCCTTCAGTCAGCAATGCCCAGTTCTTGGGATGGTGCCCCTCCAGCTCCAGTCTTTAGGATGGTGCCCCTTCAGTCTTCAGTGGTCTCCACGAGGCAGGTTCATGATACCCAGTCGCTCTCGGTGTACACGAAATATAGGGAGTGCCAGGGGCTTGGTCATGATGTCAGAGGTGTTATCATCAGTTCCAGTGTACAACGCCTCTGTGTCCTTGGCCTTGATCAGCTCCCTGATGTACATGTTCCTCACTTCAATGTGCTTGGACCGGGAGTTGTTCACGTAGTTAGTGGCCAGGTGGATAGCTCCTTGGTTGTCACAGTACATAGGCACTGGTCTGCATATGTCCACCAGGGAGTCCAGCACGTTGAGAACATACTTGACTTCACGAGCTCCCTCAGACATAGCGATGATCTCGGCCTCAGTAGTGGATAGGGACACGCTCTTCTGGATCATAGAAGAAAATATGATCAAGCTCCCACACAGGAAGACCGCAATACCAGAGGTGCTTCTCCTGGTCACCTTGCATCCTGCATAATCAGAATCTGTGTAGATGGAGAGAGGCAAAGGTTTGCTTGGTCCAGTGCCACCCCCCCCAGGCACTGAAGCAGTGCGCAGTACCAGCTCGTACTCCCTGGTGCCCTTCAGATATCTCACCACCTGCTTCAGGGCCATAAAGTGCTCTGGACCATACGTGGCACAGAACCTTGACAGGACTGATACTGCTGCCATAATGTCAGGCCTGCTGCAGCGAGCCACCCACTGCAGCTGTCCCAGAAGAGCTCGGTAAGGCATAGGTCCCTTACCATCAGCAGGAGCCAGCGCAGTGCCAGGTGACATCGGTAAGCTTGCTGGTTTGGCATCATCCAGGCCATAAGTGCTGATGATCTGGGAGATATAGCCAGACTGAGATAAGTATGCTGTGTCACTCCCCCAGCGCACTCCGATACCCATCACCAAGTCCAGCACCCCAAGGTCTTTGCACACATACTGTGCGTGGAAGGAGGCCACAAAGGTGTCATACCAAGACTTGTCATTGGTGGCCACCAGGTAGTCATCCACGTAGGCCAGAATGATAACCTGGAGAGTGGTGTCCCGGATGAAATACAGGCAGGGCTCCACGTCACTCCTCTGCATCCTGGAGTCATATCCCATTATGAACGCATCGGAGGTGTCAAACCACTCCTTGCCAGCCTGCTTGAGCCCATACACTGCCTTCAGCAGCTTGGCACACCTGTGCCCCCCATAGACCAGCCCTCGGGGAAGGCGAACATACAGGTCCTCCTCGAGTACTGAGTTCAAGAAGGCAGTGTCAACATCCATGTGGTACACTACAAGCCCAAGGTTCAAGGCCAGGGTGATGACAATCCTGACTGAGGACAGTTGTGTACATGGGGCGAAGGTGTCATAGTAGTCCACCCCATACTCCTGTTTGTTGCCCCGTACACATATCCTGCTCTTCCTCTTCAGGAGCTGCCTGTTCTTGTCCAACTTCACCTTGAGTACCAGTGACATCTCCAGTAACTTCACCCCAGCTGGTATGTCCTCCTCGTCCATCATCTGCAAGGCTCCCTTGATCTGCACGAGTGCTTCCAGTTCATCCTGAATGGAGTTCAACCACTCAGTGCAGTCTGGTGAAGTCAGAACCTGTGAGTGACATTTTGGCTCAGTCACTCCCTCGGGCAGCAGAGAGTCCTGCACAGTGGGTGTTTCAGCAGCCTGAACACCCAGACATGTGTGCATAGGTGGGAATCGAACATCTCCAGCAGGCAGGTCCATGATAGTGAAGTTGGTGAGGAGGACCACACAATAAGGTTGAGCATGAGGTCCAACAGCACGTCCACAAATCATGGCCTCCTCATCGTCCCCCTTTCCAGTGACAGCACGCACCTCAGTGAATAGTGGATAGTGAGCATTGACACTCCCATACGAGGGGCAATCCCTCAATAGTGACAGGCGATCACTGCCTGGCTCGACATATGAGCTCAAACTTACCCAGCACACATCATCAGAGGTTTCCACCTTCACCACAACGACAATCTCATCACTGTCTTCAGGTAAGTACACACCCTGCTCCAGCACAGCAGTCTCCAATAGTGCAGGCGGAGGATCTCTGTAGGGTGCATCCAGAGTGGTGGCCATGAAGTTGGTCTTGAGAGGGGTCACCGCAGAAGGATCCCATGAGGTCACCACCTTGCCCAGCGTGTCCAGCTTCTCCGAGAAGGTGACCATACCAGAGTTGACCACCTTTCCAGACTCGCAATCATACAGCAAATAGGCAGATGACACCTCAGAATGTCCAACATATCTGAGTTCACGAGCCCGGTTGCTGAGCTTGTGTTCACGGATCGTGGGGTCAATAAAGGGGTAGGCCCTGCATCCAAATACTCGCAGCTGGGACAGGTCCGCATGCTTCTTCCTGATGAGGTAGTAAGCTGAGGTCCACCCCAGAGATTTTCGGAATACACGATTGAGGATGTACACCGCATGGCGGGTGGCCAGGGGCCACATGCTCGCATCAAATCCAGAGGTCAGTAGGAGTGCTCTGGCCATGGCTTGTACATCTCGGTGTGACCTCTCAACCCTTGCCTGGTTCTCATGCAGGTATGGGGAGCCATGCCTCTGCTCAATACCATGCTCCTCACAGAAAGCTGCAGTCTGTCCAGCTATCATAGTGCTGTCACCATCAGTGTGGAGCACCATGTGGTACTCGCTGGACAGGTTCATGGTGCTCCGCAGGCGCTTCACCTCCTGCAGGTACAGCTGGAAGGCCTTGAGGTAGTCCGACTTCAGCTTGAGGAAGAATATGCTTATCCATGTCGTGGAGTCATCGACGAACAGCACGAACCATCTGTACCCCCCAGCACTGGTCCTGAATGGTCCACATGTGTCTGACCATACAAAATTTCCCAATTCCTTGGACAGCTCCCTCCCAGTGGGCTTCACAGAGGGCCTTATGGCTTTGGTCAGCCTGCAGGCAATGCACCTCTCGGGGCAATGCTGCACTGGGCTGCCAGAGTACTGTGACTCAGTGATACTCATAGGAATACTCTGAGCGAACATGTGGTCAATAGACTTGTCACCAATGTGGCCCAGCCTTACGTGTTGTAGCATCTTGATGTCAAGTCGCTCAGTAGTGTGCGAGTCCTTGAACAACACCACCACTGGCCACTTGGTGTCCTCAATCCATACTCGATCTTCCCCACAAGGCTCCAGATTGACCACATTGTAGCATGACGCCCTTGGTGCAGAGAATATCTTAGCACCAGCAGGGTATTCATGAATAATATCGAAGCGACAGGTCAGGTTCCACCAACTCGCTGTGACCCACTTAGGCAATACGAACAGAAATTTGGTGTTGGGAGGGTCTCTGTCAAAGTCAGTGAGGGCTTTCTGAAGACACTGTAGAACGATGTCATGGTCGAAGGGCGGGTTCCCATAGCAATGCCTACCAGCCCAATCCTTGACAAAACATGTGTCAGTTATGGTGCAATAGTCATCCAGGATGTGGTTGTCATCAGAAGAAAATAGTTCCAGGAAGAAAGGACCATGAGTGGTGAAGTGAGGCTCGGTGTCCTCAAATTTCCAGTCAGAGCAGTCTCGTTGGTCATCAGTGTGCTTGACAGTACAGGCTAGATGTGTGTCCAAAGTGCTGTATGTGTCTTCATGCATAATGTACTGGTTGCCAACTCTGGCAAAGGAGAACACTACCCCCCCTTTGGACACAGTTCTGGCCCCAAAGTCCACAAGGAAACCAGCATCCTCGAGTGCCACCACAGATAAGAGGTTGAAGGGCTGCCCAGGTATGCAGTGCGTGCCCAAGAGCTGCAGCCCAACCATGCGCCCAGACTGCACATCCCTCTTGGCAAAGGTCACAGAGCCACTGCCAGAGGAGTTCACAGACTGACTTTGCACCACACTGACAGTCTCACAGGCTGTAGTGTCATAGTCCGCATTGAACACCTGGACAGAGTTGAAGATGTGCTTGGTGGCGCCACTGTCGATAACAGCACTCTTGTCCACAGCAGACTGAGTGCCACTGCCACCAGCACTCGCACCACATGCCATCTGAATATGGCTAGCATCATAGCAGCTCTCACAGTCGTCCTCATAATAGTCACTGGGGAGCACACCCACAGAGCAGATGCGAAGCTTGCGAGGCGGAGAAAGTAGTCCAGAGGCCCAATCATCAGAGGGGTTGTAGCCCACTCCTTCAACGGGCTGCCCAAGGCTCATATACTCTTCCTCCTCGTCAGAGTGTCCATAGTACATGCCCTCTTCCTCTTCGTCAGAGTCAGAGGCATCCTCCAGGCCTGGCAGAGAATCATCACCATCCGAGTCAGAGTCCGACCCTGAAGCAAGGTCGGGGACTATGCAATCAGAGCCGCTGCCAGCTTGTCCAGAGATAGAGAGAAGATCAGGCATACAGCTGTCCCCCATCGGATGATAAGACCAGGAATCTCGGTCTGCAAGAAGCCGATCATAATTGGGGGAACCCAGCGCACCAACAGACCCAGAATCACTCTCAACGGGCTGTTCAAGGTGCATGTCCTCCTCCTCCTCGTCAGAGTCAGAGGCATCCTCCAGGTCCGGTAGAGGATCATCATCATCCGAGCCATAGTCAGAGTACTCAGGCCAGGCATCGGTACCCCACCGCTCACCGAGGGACAGCATGCTCCCAAAGTCCTCCACTATCTGTATCAAGGTCCTGGTTGCCTTCCCGAGCTCAGATGCCCAGCCACGCAGGTCTGCCAGGGAAGTACGCACCATGACAGACTCCAGCTTCAGCAATATGTCCATGTCATCCGTGGCCTGCCTGATGACATTGATCTGGTAGAGAACCATCCCAGCACTGACAGTGTGTTCAACACCACGAGGAAGGGTAGTGCCCCTGTCAAGTATGTGGTGAGCACGAAGGAATATCTCCACAGACCCAGCCATCATGACAGAGTGCCACCGTTGCAACCCAGGCTTGAACCATAACTGCCTGGGGGATATCTGAAAAGTGTCACCCAAATGCTGATCACGTCCACAATCCCACTGGGCCTGTGTCCTCTTCAGGCGAGCCTTGTCAGGGAAGAAGGCAGTGAGGACATCAATGTAGACCCACGAGTCATAAACAGGCACAACCTTGGTGCGGTGACGACGGCTGAGCACAGGAGAATGCTTGTTGGGAACGTAGCAGTGACGCTTCTTCCTGGTCCTGCGAGGAGGGCACCCCACTGAAGACAATTCCACACGAGGTGCACTCACAGTGCCCTCATCGTCCTCAGTGTATCCATCAGTGGTGTGGGGCACAACAAGCTCAGGCTCACCCACGGCCGCCAGGACAGAGTAGTAATTGAACACCGGGAACACAGAGGACTGGGACTCCGTAAGTACAGAGCCCCGACCACATATCCAGTGCTCGCACTGGGCCGAACTGCAAGGCAGTGGCCCAGAGATGCTGAGATTGCCAGTCTCACATAATGATGACTCCACCAGTACGGAGTCCTGATACGTAGATAGCTGGCTCGAGGTCGGACAAGGGGTCAGCGAGCCAGAGATGCTCGCACGACCAGATTCCAATAGCCCAGAGCTGCAATAGCTGGCATATATATCTTCACCGGTCTCGTACAGACCAGGGTGTAAGCCAGATGCACTAGCCTCCCGAATAGCAAAGAGGACCTCACCAGCCTCTTCCAGTCCAGGATGAAGCTCAGATTGCCCAGCTGCAGCACCAAGATGTTCACCAGGCTTCGGTAAGCTTCCATTCTTCTCGTAGTCAGCCACCCTCTTGAGAATTGCCGCCTTGGTAGTCGGCGAAGCCTTCTTGAAGAACGCCTCGCGCTTCTCAACGTTCTTGATGAAACAGGCCTTAGCAGGGTGCCCACGTCTATGACAGACAGGGCACGGGACTTTGACAGCCAGCAGTTTGCGCTTCGCCTCCTCCTGCTTACGCCTGTCGTCAGCAATGGCACCAGCAGCCTCAAATTGAGTATCCAGCGCGTGGGCAGTTTGCGCTACAGCAGCGCGCGGGGCGAGTATGGTGTCGTAGTGAGATGTTACTTGGTCCGACAGCACACTCGCGGTCGGCAGGGTCTCGGACATGAATTTGGCCTTGAGGAGCATATAGTCGGGGTGCAGTCGCACAATAGCCATGGCAGAAAATATGGTCTCAACCGTCTCCATGCACAGAGGCTTGCCAGAAGGAGTAACGCGCGCGTTCGCGGAGTACTCACGTATACGCCGAAGTGTCTCCTTCGACTCCAAAAACGTTGGGAGAGGAGGGGCAAGTCTCGAGAGTTGAGTCGGTAGCGACAGCAGCTTATCCACCTGGGTGATGAAGTAGACGACGCTGGTGTTGCGTCGCAATTTGGATAACTCAACCCAGGCTCCGTGACCGTCAGAATGTTGTTCATAACTGCGAACGACAGCGTTCACAGTGCCAGTGGTAACGCGGCAGAGGAAGTCATAAAACAGTTGATTCGCTTCCTCAAGATAGAGTTCATCCTCCCTCAACATATGGAGTGGAGTAGATTCCGAAAGCAGTAGCGCAAGAGAAGAGTGGCGCAAAGAAGGCTTAATTTTCGCAAGCCACTCGTCCCAAACTCCTTCCTGGTCAGTTTCCTTACCAGAAAAGTACGAGTCCGCGGAAAGCCCCTTGGTCATATCAGAAAGACCAGGTAAAGGACGTCGCCCACCAGCGGGCGACGAATTGCGATGTTTGTCCTCAGGGACAGTGGCGCTGAGAGTTGGGTGATGAAGGCCGCGCATATCGTACGTAGAGCTGAGCACTCAAACCTTTCATCATTTCCGTAAGCGCCGAGATTTGCTCCTGCTGACTACTCAGCGCAATATCTCGCAGAGATGACTCGCCAGGCTTCTCTTCGAATTCTGGCGCGCCAACAGGAGGTAGCGGTGTCGCAGCTTGGCTATAGCTCTTACTCCCTTTGACCATAGTGAATTCTCTTACGCGCAGCGGAAAATTTGCGTGATAAACAAAAAAACGGATCCTCGCTTACAATGTAAGTGGGCCCATAACCTTTTGGAATTCAGTACAGGGTTATTTGCAAAAAGCGAGCGCTAACTTTCATTGTCAAAAGATATACCAGTTCGCAGCTCGAAACGCCACGAATGTTATCGCCCAATCATTACTGATTGGCCAGTCTAAGTGAAAGTTCGCTATTTAGTTAGTTATGACGTGCCACTGTCGAGTTCATAACGACTGCAGTGACACGTCTGCGATGGGCCGTGAACTGTTACACGCTGTGTCTTACCGATGGTCATTATATGATCCAACGGCCACGATTAGTTCAGCAGATCTAGATCTAGATCTAAGGGTTTCATAGGGTTTCTTCAGGGTTCCTTCAGGGTTTGAGCATCCTGACTACTGTGCAAGGCCTAGACAGTCATGCTTTACATCAAACTGATCAGCAGACACTGCAGATTCCAATAGTAACTCTCCTTTGCTCGCTCCCGTTATCTTCGCATTCACCCCCTCCTCTCCCACCAGTCTCTCCCATGGCTCTCTGCCCCTTCTTGAATGATGCTCCTCATTAAAGTTCCCTATGCGGCCCGTGCGATGGAGGCACAAAAGTCCCCCGGGTTGGGTATAATTCATTTGTCTGATGTACAACTGAAAAGTTCCTTCAATCAACTTCATGGGGAATTCTAGTATCTTCGTCAGCATCATTCATTGAACCATGGAGCTTGCCCAACCATGCCCCCACGGCTGCACCCTCTGCCTGATCGCTTCTCACATCACCCGAGATGATAGCGAGATGAATCATGGCCAGCCCCGAACCCCCCCACCGTGCCCCTCCCATTCCTTCTCACCAAACCCTTCACCGTGCCCTTTCCACTCCATGTACCCCCCGCACAGCCCTTTCTGTAAATGACACATGTTGCACTCCTGCTCCCACGGGTGGGCCCCCATCTTTGGCCCAGGGGACGAAGGCAGACTGGAGTGGATGGTCTATAGGAGGCTTTACCCCAGCGGGAAGACCTGTCGGCCCGGTTAATATCTTAGTAACGTTCGTCGCGCCCTGCTCCTGATTTGCTTCTCACATCCACTGGGATGTTGATGATGGGCTGGCTTTTGTATGTCGGCTGATCTCATGCCATTCAGTGTGTGCGAAATTACTAACGGCTGGCCCTGCGTGCCCCAACTTCTCTCGCTCTCTCTCTCTCTCATTCTTACACCTTTGCACTGATCCGAGGGCCGAGCGAGCTGTCAGACGACAGACACCCGACCTAAGGCCGGGGCATGCCCCTCTTCACACCCGCAGCCCAAGCAACCACTGTCCCAAAGCCCTTCCCCTATGAGCAAAATTGAGTCCGCACCCAAGGTGCCAGGTACAGGTGCACATTCTGGCTTATCGTCCCAGAGTCTCGAGTTTTGCTTAGCTCTCCTTGGTTGTTGGCGTTATGTGAGTGCCACACTGGTCGACTCGGTAACCTAAAGTCATTGTGACTGTAGCTGTTAAACAAGGAAGGCAGAGTGGAGACTTACGGCGCAAATACGGCGTAAATACGCCGTAGTTCACTGTCGAGGAACTCGTATTTTTTGCCGTATATACGCATACGTTACGCCGTATACCGTATTTTACGCCGTATATACGCCGTATATACGCGATACGGTGATTTCTCGACACCGTAACCGTATTCACCGTAAGCCGTAAGTCTCCACTCTGAAGGAAGGGCGGCAGGAGGGTCCCGACGACAGTCCAGCTGTGTAAAGAGTCTGTGTCCAGGTATCTTGGGGCATGGTAAATTTCCTTTGCTCGCTCTCTCCCGTTCTCTTCGTATTCACCCCCTCCTCCCACCAGTCGCTTTCCTGGCTCTCTCCCCCTTCTTGAATGATGCTCCCGATTAAAGTTCTCTATGCGCCCCGTGCGTGTGAGCGAGGCACAAAAATCCCCCGGGCCGCGTAGATTTCATTTGTCTGATGTACAACTGAAAAGCTCCTGAGTCCAGACCCCGCCCTCCAGGCCGGCGATGAGAAGTCATCCCACTCCGCCAAGATATCCTGGACGCTTGACGTCTCCTGGCTGAGCCCGCCTGTGCTGGGACGCGCGCCCCAAGACCGAGCCTCGGCGGTGCCCTCTCCTTGACCCCCCACAGTGCGCAGATGTTCCGCCTCCTGCCGCACACCCTCCATGCTTTCCAAAAGCCTCGATGCCATCCTCGGAATGCCAGGCCCGCGAAATCATCGTGCAACGTAGACGCCACGCAATAGATAAGCAGACTTGGCCACCTCGAAGAGCACCCTCTGCAGTCTGTGGTGATTGAAAGAATACTGGTTTCCTCCACCGGTCCCCGCTCCCCCTCTGCATGCGAGCTAGTAGTTTGTCCCGGTGGGATCCCGCTCTCCTCCACAGTCGGGGCACTCCTTCACCTGGCCAAAGAGGGGCTATTCTGCATGAAGAATGTGCCGCAGGGCCACTCGGTATTCCGCCAAACTGAGCTCCAAGGCTGGGCAGTATGGAACACCCCTCAAGAATGCTGGCCCAATGCGGTTGTAGGTCACCGAGAAAAGCCAAGGGAGCCGAGATGCCCCCCATATCCAGCCAGCCAAACTGCCAAAGCCAATCCGAAGAGTGGAGGACAGCAGCATAGACCCGTTGGGCACGCTTTTGAGACCTGCTGTAATCACTCAACTTCTTGACGTCGTTCGCCTTCGGCACTTGCGGTGGCAAATGCTCATTTGCTTCTCTTGCTTCCTCAACCACCTCCACCACCTCCAACACCTTCTGCATGGCTGCTTGCAAAGAACTAACATGCGGTAAGTCGCTCTCAGCCCCAAGGTCCTCGGTCCCTGCGGTCACTGTCAGAAAGAGCTCCCGCATGTCCTCCCAGATTTGAGCAAAACCCACCAAGCCAGGCTGCACTGCTCACCCTTGCCGCCTTAGTCAGGCCATCCCATGTGGGAGGGTGGCAAACTCACAGGAATGCCACGCCAATCCGCCGCCAGGCAGCAGGTCCCGCAACACCTCTTGCATCCTCCTACCTGTCATGCTCCTCAGCCGCCTCCCGCATCATCTTTGGCGGCACACCTCACAGCCAAAACCCCAGCCTCGGGAGGGCACAGAAGCGAAGCAGAAGCCCTTGGGCCTGCGCGTGCCCGAGCTTGTTCAAGATGGGGGAAATTGCACATAACTCCTCCACCTTCTTCAGCATCTCCGCACTGACCGCCTCTGCCTTTCCCACCGGCACTCCCAAGACATCGATGAAGTCCAGCTCCCCTCACACACCCGACATCCCATCCTCGAAGCAACTCGCATCTCCCGCAGGCGAGAAAGCCGCCGACTTCACCAGCTGAACGAATATCTAGGCCAATCGCTGCTGCCTCCTCCATACAAGTGCCATACGCGAGCGCCGTGAGTCGGAGGACCCAGAAGAAGAAGAAGAAGAAGAAAAACCACGTCATCCAAGATAGTAGACAGAGATTACCACATTAGGATGCCTCTCCTGAACTCGCTCCAGCACCATCTGCAATGGGGCAGCCATGACATTGCTCATGACATCATCGAACGTCTTCTCATCCAGCTCAAACGCCTGCTCCTTAAGCTCCCACCGGCGACCCCCCCCCAACATCTTGCCTCCTGCCTGTCCCTGCCGGGTGCAATTGCTCCAGCTTCTGCAGCGTTTCCTCCATTGCCGGTGCCAACTTGGCCAATTTCAGCCTTTTTGCTGCCTTTCCCAGCCAGCTGTCCCGCCTTCACCAACCGCACCGCAGCTCGGAGCACACGTTCCTCATCCGCCTCGGCCACAGCTCGTCGATCCCTCGGCGCCTCCGCATGCAGCCCCTCCCACTCACCACGGAGGAAGCGGGCGCAACGCTCCTTAATGACCTGGGCCACACCGACCCTTCTTCAACCCCTGCTGGACCGGCTGAAGAACCAGGCGCGGGAGCAAAAAGAAGAGATTATGGGCCTTGACGTCCTCTGTGTCTACCCGCACCCTCCGAAGTGCAACCATCACACACTCGGTGAACAGTCCCCACAACTTCTTAGGAACCATCAGCGGGAAGGTAAGTCGCTGACAGCGCACTCACCAACACTCAATCCTCGCAGTCATGCCCTTTCCGCCTCTCCCAGCCCCTGCGGATCCCCCATCAAGCCCCCGACTCCGTGCTGTCCCTGTGCCTGCCCCTCTGCCCGTTGATCGCCCTGGCCGCCACTGCCGCCTCCCATCTGAGCCGATGCACAACGCTGAGCAGAGTTAGCCTTACAGCCCTCGGTACCTCAACCTCGTCGGTGCTGGCGCAATCCAGTCTCCGCAAGGATAAGCCTACAACTCTGCTCAGAGCACCGCGTTAGTCTCGCCACAGACACCAGAAGCCTTAATGCGTCGGAAATGCTCCGTCAGGGCTCGCCTGCTCCCTAGGGCCGCCACCGAGCACCCCGGTACTGAGCAAGCCACCCCCCAGAATGACCTGTCCCCTCCTGCCTGCCACCTCCCCCGAGCTGCAGTGCTGCACCGACCCACTAGCTCCTCCTGAGGCACCCCCTAGCGGTCTCAATGGCCCTTCATCCCCCCACACATCCGCTGCATCAGCCCTACGCTCTGCTCCTACCGTTGCCGATCCCAATCCCTCCCCTCGGACGCTCTCACCCGCCGTCCCCATGGTCTCACCACCATCAACATGTCTCGACCCCAGAACCACTCCCGAGAGCAGCACCCTCCCCCTCCGAATGCCCCGCCTCCCCCCCCGACAGTTCCAACCGAAGCGATATGAGGGCCCTCCACGCCCTCTCCGTGCCCACTGCCACCCCCCCCCAGACCATCCACTGACGGCCCCGCCCTCCCCGCCACCCCCACCATCAACCCCCCATCCCCCGCCCCCCTCCCCAGGCAACCCGCCAACTCATGAGCAGGCCTTCCTCCTCTCCCTGCTCCAGCCATCAACTACCCTCACTGCGACGCGCCGACCGCCACCCCGCCTGGACAGGAGGCCGTCATGCTAAGCCGGGCCTCTCGGCCTGCCCTCTAGGAACACCTCCTCCCTCGCTGGTTTCCCATCAAGGTATTCAATCACAGTCGCCCCCTCCACAGATGTCTCCCCCCCCACTCGTTCACCATACCAACTGCGCTCACCTTGCCAATACACCTCCACCAGGGTGCCCACTAGCAATGCCCCCCTACCATCCCCGCCATCGCTGGGCCTGCACCCAGCCCAGCCGATCCCCCGCCATCAACGCGCCCCTCATTAGCCTGATTACCTTCCTGATTTTCAATATCCATGAAGTCTGAAGATAACCGCCAAGTGCCGCCCGCCACGAAACACCTAGCCCCTGAAATTCCTATCCCACACCCCACGAGCTATAACGACATTCAGACCCCACCGCCCTGAAATGAGCTGGTCGTGGCCTCAGGCGTCCGGCCCCTCACCCCGGGGAAAGGGGTGGGCTGATGCCAACCATCACCTAGCAGAGCTCCGTCATATTAATACCAGGCAATCAGCTGGGTTGACCTGGAGGACAGGCCCCCTTCAAGAGTATCCCAGCACTCCCTCATCAGCACTCATAACCCACAATGCTTCTTACAATCATCTACTGGGATGATGGTGGGCTGGCTTTTGTCAGCAGGCTTCGTGCTGGTCAGTGTGTGTGAGGTATCGTGTGTACCTTTCTGGCGAGTGCTGCCTCTTGATGAATGAAGCAGACTGACTAGTTTGCTCTCTCTGCGAGGAGAGGCAGGGTGGGGTGGCAGCTCACTCTCTGTCCTGTTTGATCTCTGCAGGGAGCGCCTTGGTGCCCGCTTCAAATTTTTGCTTTTACGCATCTTCTCTGTCAGACATTGGTTTGCACACATCAACCCACAACAGGTTCCATTGATCGGCTGTGAAGCCACCGGGGGGCACGCCAGCAGGATTCACTCACTCCGATACCCGGGAATCCACATGATGCAGAATTGTGTGAAGTTACGCAAACTCACATGTTTGGTGTTGACGAATTTAATCGACTCATACATCTATCCATAACGTACTGCAATGCATTTGGTTTGAGATGTGTGTGCGACCGTGGTATCTTGGCACGGCCCGACTTACCTCCGCCCTGCTTCTCCTTTCCACTAGGATGGTGGTGGGCGTGCTATTGTCGGCCAGCCTCGTGCCATGTATTATCATGCATGCATGATCATAACCATCTATATTTATTATGGGTTGCTGGGAGATCCTTTGCAGGAAGATTTTTCATCCACATCATGTTCCACAACCTGCGATGCGCTGGCATGCAAGTTTCATGAGCTTCCAAATGTCGACACCGATGAGGTGAGATGTCCTGAGTTGTGTCCTTATTCAGCTTGTGGTTCTTGGCTAGTTACACGAAAAATAAAATGAAGGAACGTAACTCACTTCTTTTCTGGCTTTCGGGTTTGAGCCCCTCTGTCTTTTCACTATTCTTTTTGTTTGATTTAATAGTTGCATGCCAACTTTCTTTGCGCACCATGTGAAGGTCTTGCAATTGGTAACGCTAGGAGGCCTATTACACCTAAGTTCAATTTTCTACTTTCTTCATATTTATACTTTCACTTCTTTCTTCTTAAATCCCGAGATATGAGCGATATAAGTATGCACTGAAGTAAGTACTGTACAGTTAAGTATGGGTGGCAACTGAGTGGTATCGGCCATAACTTTTGCATACCGTTGCCAATTTGATTCCCGAAGTGCGCAATGTGTTTAGACCGCTTTGGGCAACCTGTTCATCAAGTAAAAGCATTTTTTGATTTTTTGTGTAATAGCTAGGTCCCTAGCGTTACAAAGACCTTGATGCAGAAGAGTTTATATATATGTTGCATATATATGCTATCACATAGTTCTTTTGCAAACCTTTGGCATGGGTTTACAACACATGCTACAAACAAGAATTTTTACGATTGCCAGACAAGAGAATATTTACTCAGGCGTAATTATCCACTTTTGACTTAGATGGTTAATATGATGAATCCTACATTTTTCTTGTCCATGCGTGATTGAATCACATGCCCAATAATATTGCCAGTAAGGCTCGAGGAATGTGTGTATTTCATTAGAATGGTATTATTACAATAAAGGTCTGAGGAGCCCATTCAATTCAAAGCCCTTAAATGTTCACCAAAAACCATACCTAACCGAAATGCCCAACCAGAAGGATCCCTAACTAAAATGAAACCCCAAACATCCCTCAACTAAACATCTCCTACATAAGTGCAGACTGCAGAGCAATAATTCACATCTGCCTCACTATCCAAGCCGGTCCAGCATCGAGACCATCACTGCAGAAGGTCCTCCAATGCTCTGCTGTGCAGCCCGAAGGCTTGCGATCCATGCTGCGCGACTATGAGCATCTGGCCCCATAATGACATGAAAGTCGGAGTTGACGACGTTGCTGAGATGATCTCCGGACGGAGCCGGTTCTACCTCCTCCCAGCGCACTCCTCGACGAACTTATTTGCCTGCACACCCAAACCCCCAAATACCTCCACTGCAAACGGCACCAGCCTATGCTGAGAGACATTGCGCCAACCCTCCGCCTCCGTACTGTGTAGCGGCACCCAAGATGCCCTCCCCTCATAGGATGAGGCACACGGGAAGCCAACCACGAGGTCGATGATGAGATGTCGCCCGCACACATCTTAGTCGAGCACCGTGATGGCCGGCCTCCGCCGCGGCAAATAGCTCTGGTAGTACACGTGGGTCTTCTTCGCGGAGGCCGGTTCAAAAACCTTGCGCAGCATCTCCATCAACGCGTCCTACAATGCATCATTGAAGTAGCTTCGCTATGACACAACCGTCAATAAAAAAGTAGCTGAGTTTCTCAGACTGCAACTCACTGACTATCACGGTTCTGATTGTAGCACCGCAGCCAATGAGGTCAGAAAAGTCGAACCGGCGTATTAATTAGAGCTCCGCACCGAGAAATTCCCCAGGAAAAATCACACAAAATGTTTTGCTGTTCCTCGTTGAGCCTTGGGCTCATTTTTTTAGGGTCAGAATTTACCCCGTACTTCCTGAATAATTTAGAAATAGACCTTTTCATTATTCATCACACAAGTACTTCGCGGGGAGGAGAAATTTCTGAAAGTCAGGGTGGTGCTCAGAAGCACATGTTCTGCTTCTTCAAAAGTTGAGTACTTGTAGGGGGGTGGTCTGCAGCCGGTGCGCTTTCCAAAGAGACAGCCAATCAGAACTATATATACAGTGGAAGGTGGTAGCCTTTGGGTTGTTGCACTATTAGCTCACTGGGAGAAACCCCGTCACTATATATGGATAGGCCTCCCACTAGCATTCGTTTCCATCACCGAAGCCGAATAGGTGTTTATTCGATCCGTTTCGGTACCTAGTCTCCGGTCACCACCCTAGGTGGTGTGCTGGATCTGACACCCTCATTAGTACTGGGTGTCACTTCGTATAGTAGTGTGCATGACCGTCACGGGCCGTATCCAAAAACTTAAACCCTATCTAGGCCCTTAGCTAATATAACGGGCAAGTATCCTCACTTATTACACTTTCTGATATTACCTTATGCGAGTGTTTACCTTATGACCGGTTCAGCCTATGTTATCTGGCATCGACTTGTGTTTGGCTAGGGGTTTTCGGGGCGCTTTCAGTGTGCTGGGGAACGGTTGTTAGCCCTTCCGTGTTGAGCAGCATCGTATCACTGCCGGTAAGGTGATGCGATGCGGGGCCCTATTGGGGGTCCTACAGGAGCCGCCTCCCTGCTGTTTTGTCAGCGTCAAGTGTGATGGTTTTTCTGCGAGTTCGACACGGGGTTTCATGTGAGGCTAGAGATACGTGAATGCGTCGGGCTTCAGCCCCGAGCGGGGAACCCTGGCCCTTTATCCCCGGCCAATGGGTGGTGTGTGTGGCAATTGCGAGTTTTGGTGTTTTGTGCCGGGACATCTTACCAAAATGGATGCGTAGTTGGATGGAGGTTGGCCTTGATAGATAGGTAGAGGTGGAAATCGGTGGCCGTTTGGCCGGACGACGGCAAATTGTGGTGCTTTGGTGCCACGGGCGCTCTGGTGCTATTCAAAAAACATTATTATGACTTCATGAGCAACATCAACACAGAAGGTACTCAGGGTTTGGGCGAGCTCTTGGGACGGGTGGCTGCGGGTGACTTGGCGGGTGGATCAATGAGAAGGTGGACGAGCTCTATGGGCGTGGCTGCATGTGGGGAGGTGGCAACGAGGAGGACAGCACGGTTGGTGTCACGACGAGAAATTAGGGTTTGGGGGAGCTCTGTAAACGGGTGGCTTCAGCGACGCGGCGGGTGGATCAACAATAAGGTGGACAGGGTCTACTGTACTATGCCTTCGGTTGTAGGTACGGGGGTGACGATGGGGAGGGCAGTGGAGACGGCGGCGGCGGTGAGCGGGGCGATGGCGGCCAGCGCGATCGGTGTGACAACGAGATCAGTGAGCAGCTGAAGGGGGAGGGTCAGTTGTAGGTGGATCGTGGGAAGTGGCGAGGCAAGCGGCGCAGCAAGGACTTCCTGAGGCGGGGATGTTCGCCCGCATCACTTTGTACCCTTTGGGGTGGAGGTGTACGGTGGGCTAGGGCCTGCGGCGTATGGATTCCTTCGGAAGACACTGCGGCGCTTTAGGGAGCGGCGGTACATGGAGGAGAATGCGGAAAGAGGAGAGCAGGTAGATGGCGATGGAGACGAGGACGGGGAAGAAGAGGCAGCACATGGTGGTGCCGTGGGGTGGAAGAAGTGGAACCGGTTGCCTTCCTTTACGCTCACATGAGGGGTCGCAGGGCTGATCATCAGGCGGGCTGTGGGGTGGTGCCTGGCCGGAGGTGGGTGGCACTGGGCTGGCGGAGGGCGTGTGGGAGGCGGCATGGACCCGGACCTGGATCGGGGGGAGGCGGCTCGACGGGAGGGGCTGGCCAGGTTGGCGCTGATGGACAGGGTGTGGGAGGACACAATTGAGGAGACATACTATGCCATGCAGGATGGACTTGGTGGCGGGATGCAGGAATCTGGGGGGACACAGCATGAGCATTGGTCTGGGCAGGCTTCCGGTGGGGCAGGCGAGGCAGGCAGGATGGCATCGAGGCTTTTGGAAAGCATGGAGGATGTGCTGCGGGAGGCGGAACATCTGCGCACTGTGAGGGGTCAAGGAGAGGGCACCGCCGAGGCTCGGTCTGGGGGCGCGCATGCGGGCACAGGCGGGCCCAGCCAGGCGGCGTCAAGCGTCCGGGATATCTGGGAGGAGTGGGATGGCCTTTCGTCGCCGGGCCCAGAGGGTTGGGTCTGGACTCAGGAGCAGAGCGGGGCCTCGCTGGAGCAAGCAATGGCCTTGGCTGAGGCAGGGGTGGCCACTTTGATGGGGGCGAGCAGGCGGGTGGCCGACTTTCTTGAGGGGGCTTTTGGCATCGAGGGTACGCATGGGGATGACGAGGGAGATGTGGCTGGGGAGGCTTGCGGGTGGGGTTGACACATGCCAGGCCCCTCGGAGCCCGGGGGCCCATCCCGGCAGCGATGACCACTTACAACAGATTGCACGGCGGCATACGGCGTCTCATCAGCTTCTGTGCCCACAGGGCGAGGTTGCTGGCCGTACCGGAACTAACAGTGATGAGCAGCTGTCGGGAAGGCGGCGACCGATTGGTGAACTATCGGCCACCGGGAGGGCTTGGGACGCACAGGCGTCTGTGGGGATGGGACCCCAAGTAGGGACAGTGTAGCATGGCACTTGTAGCGCAAGTGTGGAACGCATTGCTCAAGTTCGCAGCTTTCTCGCAAGGCATTCAGTGCAAGGGCTTCAGTCCCATGGAGTTGGCGGTGGGGGTAGAGGGCTGCAGGCGCAAGTCGGTGTCGGGTGCGCTGGCTCGGGTGAGGGCAACCCAGTATATCATTCTCAGCCCATTGGGTTAGCCCGTGGGGATTCTGGCCGTGGCGTGGGTGGGCAAGCTCTCTTGAGACCAGGATCTAGGGCGGGTAAAGGGTAGCGAGGTAGTAGTCCCGAGTGTGGGCTTGGTGATGAAGAGATGGCTCGAGTGGCTCGAGGGGCAGAGGTGAGCCGGCTTCAAAGACACAGGAGCAGTGCGCCGGCAGGGCAGTTGCAGAGGGGCTCAGGTGGCCCAGTGAGGCTCAGGGAGCAGAGGGGTGGTCCTACGCGTAGGCTTGGTGGTGGAAAGACGGATCGTGCAGCTCGGGTGGCAGGGATGAACCGGCTTCAGAGACATGGCAGCAGCGCGCTGGCAGTGCAGATGCAGAACAAGGGCTCGGGTAGCTCAGTAAGGCTTAGGGGGTCCCATTCTTCACTAGTGAGCTCCAGGGAATCCGAATAAGTGTCCCGAAGTGTGTGCTGAATCCTTTGATCCCCGGCGTGGGTACATAGTGCAGCCGGTCTTCTGCGCTAAAGGGTTCGGTCCAAGGATAAGCACACACCATAAATTGCTTTTGGTTTTAGTAGGGTTTTTATTTATATATACCGGGAAGGCGGAAACCGCCACACCAGCGCGCACGAGTGGCTAGCTAGGAGGGGATCTGGTGACTGCAACTCTGGCACTCTGATTCCCCTAGCGGTAGCACATCAGCTGAATCCGATACTCTGCGAGATTGTCAGCCCTGCGAGGCCTCGTGTACCCCCGCCTCCCAGCTGCCTCCGGCAATCGATCGAGTGACCGCAGCTCCTGCCGAGCAGTTGTCACCATGGCAGCCGCGTAAAGCTGCACCTCCCGCCCCGCATGCTAGTCCACCGCAACCAACTCTTTCTGCCTCCGGCATGGAAGTGGAACGGTACCAACTCCTCCTCGAGGAAATAGCCTGCCACCACCTCCTACGTGACTCCCCTCGCCGCACACGGCACATCTACCCCCGCCCGTCGGGTCCACTCAGCACCCCTAGGTAGATGAGGGAATGCCGACTTCCACCCCACCGCATCCGCGAGAACATCCTGCAGAAGATCCAAGAGAACGTGGCAGTCTCCCAATCGCTTGCCACAATGCCGGTGGGCGGCATGCTTTTCATGGCATGGCATTATCACTCGCCGTCCACCAGCGGGCAAAAGAGTGGCCCAACATACACCTTCCTGCCGCTCCCTCTCTGGAGAGGGCCAGGGCGTGCTCAACACAGCTGCCAATCAAGTGCCGGGGCGACTGCGGAGAAGCCAACTCTGCGATCCCAACTGCACCCACCAGCAGCTCCCGAGCTCCACCGCCCAGGCGTGCTGAGTAGCCCCACTAGCCCATCCGGCACAGGCGGGGAACCCAGTCTCTCAGGGAGAGTCACCCCGGCGGGAGACGGCTGAACCCCCGTCACGCTTGCCTCAGGCAGCGATATCTCTTTAGCACCGCCACTGCTAACACCACCTGCATCACCTGCTCCATCACCTTGGTCACAGGAGTGGGCGCTCACCTGCCTCCGCCTCCGCCGCCGGTGCTTCTCACCGAGCCACTTTGCCTGCTCTTTGCTCAGACCGGATCACCTTCATGGCTCACCTCATCTCCAATGCCGTATTGCACCACATGTCGTTCAGGCTGACATGCATGGTCAATCCCCTCGAAGCTCACCTTCTTCCGATTTTGCATCGTGGCGAGGATTGGACCGGACCATAATCACCCTTCATGGAAGCCATGCGATGATCTCCGATGTAAATGCTAAAACTGCAGGGTCGTACTTATGGTGGACTACTCCGAGGCGGAGGGGATTAGCAGCCTCGTGCGGTGACCTGTGCTCTGTTACCTCTCAATCATCCTCTTATTCTGTGTGTCGTTACCTCTCAAAAAATGCTTTTAATAAAATGTTAGCTTTGTGCCAATTTGGAAGTTAGCTGATAACTGCAAACCAAATTACGAAAATCCGTTGGGGTTGCTTAGGGGGGAACGCAAGATATGAACATTAAACGCTTGCAACTCATATGAGAGCACATGCGTATTGCTGATCTGTTAAAATCTTTATTTGGAGGATGAGCGGTGTGGTTTGGGTAACAGAAGCTAATGGATTCCCTTGAGGAAATGTCAAGCCATGCAGCTTCATCCCCATCAGATGATGTCCAAGAAGCACTTCGTGTTATGTCTGCTACCGCATTCGAAGGGTTTGCAGGTACAATACTATCATGTTGTACGAACCATCAACCATGCATGATTATAGCCCATCCGCATGTGTAATGTAAGAATGTAGTAAAATGATGTGATGCATTCAGTCCAATGCATGCATGGCTGCCAACACACATACACCTTTTTGCGTTTATGGTAGGGAAGGAGCAGCACTGGAAGCTTTGGGTTGCGCTGCCCCTGGCTGTGACCATGCTGCCACCATTACCCGCGGGTCTCATGTCGGAAGTGCGTTGAGGCTCCATCTGCGTATAGCCTGATAGCGCCATCATTCTTGTACAGATAGGTTCACAAAGCATAGTAGCTAGTACCGAAAGTGCCGTTGCCAATTCAGCTTCGTTTTCCGACTCTATGAACATTAATGGTTTTGTACAATGGTTGTCATAATATGTAGTTCAATATTTTCATCCCGCCATCATAAAATTATGGGGCTAGTGCACGTGAGTGGCTCGTAATTCTTGCAAGCGCGATGCTTGTTGACATTATTGTCATCACTCTACACGATTATGCACGCAGAAACACTTGTCCTAAGCACGGCTTTTAGATTATGTAAATAATTCCGAAAGCCTTGCGCGAGTCCGTTGATACTGTTAGCTCAAACATCAATGCAACTTATATCCCCTCCTGCCTTTGCAGAGCTAGGTTTGCTGGGAAACCATACATGAACTGTAATTGGAAATCCCGCCCGTGCGCAATCTCAAGCTGCGTTGGTCTGTTTTGCATTCTTCAGCTCATGCGCTCACACCTCCCCAGGCGGCCGTCTTTCTTTAACTCAATGAGTTGAACATATTTCGTTTTGCACTTCACAGCTCGGGCAGGCTCCAATTTAACCATTTCTCTTTTGCTCGAATCCTCATTTGCCAAAGGCAGGCACTCCAATACATTTCATTAAAATGATTTTGTAAAGTGTGTAAAATGCATAAAGTGCTTTTTGAATGCTTTCCGAATTCTAATTTTGATGAATGTCCAGACTGACTGTGCCAGTCACCAAAAGGAAACAGAGTCCTCTGGGTCGGGAGCGGTGGGAAGAGCAAAAAGGAACAGAGCTGAACAGGCGTGTCGCTTCGTGGCTACTTGTACATCCTGTTTGTGTCACGGAGCTACATGTGTCATTCGGCTCAACTGCAGCAGGAGTCACGGATTCTGAAAGTCTGAAACCACAAATATTCTGTTGCACTCCAATTTGAACATTTCTCTTTTGCTCGAATCCTCATTTGCCATAAAACCAGAGATGAAAACAGTGAGGCATACAAAAGAATTCTGAACTCTGTCACTGTGACCATGTTAACCAAAGCCAAGTAGTGGTCCATGTCTGCGTCCCTCAGAGCTGTCGGGTCAATGTAGTGCTGCACTGCAGAAGAGAACTGTGACCAGCCTCCAAAGAAACACAATTTCTCACCAACAGCTCTAGCACACGTAGTGACACCCACAGCGCTAGCACACGTAGTGGCACCCTTCCGAGTGCTGTGTGCAGAAAAATGACCGCTTTCCGGAGGTCTGCAATCCAGCTCACTGAGAGCCAGACCAATCCATTCATTAGCAACTGAAGCCTTGAAGTTCTTCGGGTCCTCGGGTAGCAGCCAGTAGGCATCCGCTTGAGTCCTCGTAGATCTGCTCCAAGCTGCATCACGGTGCACTTCCCAGTGCAACACCAGCTCTCTTAACAGAGCAACTCCTCTCCAGGGAATGCACACGCACATCTTCCATCCGGTGGTGCCGACGTAATTTCTCCCAAAGAAGAACCACAGAAAAGTTACTGTCACCACACTGTACATGCTGCCGCGACAACGATGTCCGAGTGTCTGGTCTGCCAAAGGCCGCAAAGGCAATGGACACGTAGGCGAAGGCCCGCAGTAACACTAGATCCGTTGAAGACTGCGGTGTCAAGCTCAGAGCCGCTTCGTGCGCACGCCGTGCGTGTCCTGCTGGCAGCCAAGTCCGCTGAGTCTCGATGTTCTCCTCCTGAACTGCCAGCTCCGTTTTTTCAGCGGCAGAATCTCTTTTGAACTTGCGGACGGTGGGACCGCGGGATACGGCTTACCCAAAAATCTTAAGAGCACGATCATATGATAAGCAGACTGATTAGGATCCCACACTGCCTTAGCATACCACTTGCAAGCTGATTTGAATGCCAAGCCCCCTCTTTGTTTAAAGTAATCTTGCACCGCATCGAAACATCTAACTGCCTAGTAAACCCTGCGGACCCGATAACTGTTTAGTCCTTGCCGTCGGACTTCAGGGGTGGGGGGCAGCAGCACCACCGTGCCGACCGAGTTTCTTCCTTTACACAGTGGGCAGTACAGACCAGATAACTTAATAGTGGTAATAGGTAGAGAGGGCATGGCGCCCCTGTAAATCTAGCCCACTCAACGTTAAACTGAGTATATTTTTCTTTTTCTTTTTCTTTTTTTGCCAGCTCGCCTGGATGGTCGCCATCCCTTTCACAGCTCGGATCACAGCCCGACCCTTCGCTGGTCCAGGAAATTTCAGATCCTCGTGGTAATTGTTGATGGCGGAGAGGTACGGCTGTAAGGAAGCTGACTTGACGCCCCCGTCGTCCAACACGGAAGCGATCTACAGCAACACAGTTGCTTCTGTTGCTGGTAGCCACGGACGTCGTTGTTGCTCACAAAAATGAATGAAGCGGCGCGCCTTCGGTCCGTAGTTGTTTAGCGTCGTGTCCAGCAGTGCTTTCTGCTGCATCTTCACTGCCAGGTCTGTGAATCGGGACTGTCCCAACTCACTCCTCCTCCGCTCACAAAGTGAGCGTGTGAGGAAGTTTTCCACTGCACCGCCGCACTTGTTCTCTTTGCAGTCGCCTCCGCAGTCGACGTTCTCGCCGTTCACGTCCGCTGTCTCGTCCGTCAGCTCCGACACAACCGAGGTGCAAATGATCTTGAAGTTCTCCTCAGATAGGTCAAGTTTCCTCGTTGCCATCATCGTACAGCACGTGCGCCTTACCGTCCTCGTTGAATTCCTTCACCACACCCGGATAGAAACAATCATCGTCGTCCCAGCACACCTCGATTCGTGATCCCACGGTCACCTTGCTTCGTGGCTACTTGTACATCCTGTTTGTGTCACGGAGCTACATGTGTCATTCGGCTCTACTGCAGCAGGAGTCACAGATTCTGAAAGTCTGAAACCACAAAAAATCTGTTGCACTCCGATTTGAACATTTATTTTGCACTTCACATCTCATTGCCATGCAACAGAAATCATTATGCACACTGCCCTGTGCCAGGCTGCTGCTCCCGCCACCTCAGAGTGGTCCAACCGAAGTACTTCTCCATGTGCTCGCCGGGTACAGCTCTCGGGTCGATGTAGGAGTGGATGGGAGAGAACAGCTGGGACCACCCGCCCAAGAAACAACATCTCTCGAGCGCCGCCCCAACCGCCCTGGTGCAGGTACAAGCCCCTTTGCGGGTGCCGGTGGCCAGAGAAGTGTCCCCTTCCGCGGAAAGACAACCCAGCTTACCCAATGCCAACTGCACCCAGTCAGTAACCTGAGCAGACTGGAGCTTGCCCCGCTCTCGTGACAGCCTCCAGCAGCTGCGCTGCTCCTCCGAGTCCGTTGCCGAGCGCTGCACCCACAGAGCATCCCGCGCCTGCTCCCAATCCTGCAGGTTGGAGCGGCACCAGGCCCTGCACCCCCGCTGCGGGAATGACGAGCCTGGAGGGGAAGGAAATTCATTACAGGCTATTATTACAAATAGTGTCCGATAAGTCCAATTAAAAGTTCAAAGAAAATACCTAACTAAATTGTCCAACCAAAAGCATCCCTAACTACAAGGAAACCCCAAGCATCTCAAAGCTAGACAACTCTTACAGAAGCGCAAGCAATTCACATGAGTCTTGATCAGACTCAAGCTGTCCCGATCTATCCCAATCTGTCTCGGCTCGGCTCCAGCTGTCTTGATCCGTACGTCATCTCAATCCGTCTTGATCCGGCTCGACCTCCCACCCAATCAAAGCTCGTCCATGAAGCATTCACTGTGGAAAGTCCGCCAAAGCTCTGCTGTGCAGCCCGAAAGCCTGTGCCCCATGCAACGTGACCACGATCTTTTGCCCCTAGTATGACATGAAACTCGGAGTAGACCACGTAGCTGAAATGACCTCAGGACCAAGGCGCTCCTGGCTTCCCCGAGAGCACTCCTCGAGGAACTTCTTCGCCTGCACACCCATTCCCCTAAACGCCTTTACCGCAAACGGCACCAGCCGGTGCGGAGAAACGTTGCCATACAGCGCAGTCTTCCGCCGCTCCTCCGCCTCCGCAGTATGCAGCAGCTCCCGAGACACCCTCCCCACGAAGAAGGAGGTGCAAGGGAACCCAACCACGACGTCTGCTTGAGATGCACGTGCCTCCTGCCCTTCTTCTTGTGGAGAACCAATGAGACGGTGTCACCTGCAATACTTATGTGGGTCCTGATCATTGACACACCAGTGTCCGGCCTGCCAAAGGTGAGAAATGCAAACACTGCCACGTGAGTGCACGCCCTGAGCAGCTCTATGTCGGCCCTGCCCACTGGTGTAGCCCCAGCCCGTGTGCATGCACCACTGAGACATGCGCACATGCCTTACCAGTAGTCTGGTCATCACCGTCTGCTCCTCCCCTGCTTCATCAGCTGCAGGGAGGATAACCCTTTCACAGCCTGGGTCACATTCCGGCCCTTTGCAGGCCCGGTGTTCCCCATGCCCTCGTGGTAATTGTTCGTTGATGGCGGAGAGGTAAGGCTGCAGGCTGGCACCCTTCACTGTCCCATTATTGGTCATCAGGTGG
Organism: Cymbomonas tetramitiformis; assembly: GCA_001247695.2. Lineage (NCBI taxonomy): Eukaryota > Viridiplantae > Chlorophyta > Pyramimonadophyceae > Pyramimonadales > Pyramimonadaceae > Cymbomonas > Cymbomonas tetramitiformis. The sequence continues at coordinate 60,926 of LGRX02000468.1, read as the reverse complement.
GCAACGTAGAAGCGGACCGTGGCCTCCGTAGCTGGCAGCCACAGCCGGCCCTCCCCCACACAAGAGTGCATGAAGGCTTGTGCCTTCGGCCGGTAGTTGTCCACCGTCTTACTGACCAATGCTGCCCCCTGCATCTGCACTGCCAGCTCTGTGAGGGAGCTGTCCCCCAGCTCCCCCCTCCAGCACTCCTGAAGCGCTGCATCCCAGCTGCTTACCTGCTGTACCGCTGCCGGGACCACCTCATATTCCTCCTTGCTCATGTTCAAGTCCTCCTCGTCTCCATCTTCGTAGGCAATGCGGGTTAGACCATAATCTGCACTGGTCGTACCCACTGCGCCATGGTATTGCACCAAGCATCATCAATGGGCCAGTACACCTTCACCTTGCTGCCCGGCCCCAGCTTCGGTTGCTGGGTCTGCACTACTGCTGTCTGACTGCTCCCCAGCATGTAATGGCTTACTGGGACGCAGAGATGCGGAACACGCCGTCCCAGCTTGAGGCCACGAGCAGCTCGGACCCTCCCATCTAGCGTGCTCGGAGTTAACACGTCCCTGCACCTAGGCAGAATGACCACTTCGTCGGCCAGGGCCTCCGGCTGCTGGAACCACATCTGCCCCGGCCAGTAGGGTGTCACCACTGCGGCGGCACACACGTCTTTCCTCCCGCAGCTTGTGAGCCACCTTGTCGAGCAGTGACCACGGCGGGTTTACCCAATTGACCTCTCCTAGCCAGGAGTAGGCCAAAGAGTATATGCCCTCACACCCCGGGTTGCGCTACTGAGCGTAGTACCAAGGCAACTGGGTTGAGAGCTCGAAAGCGAAGCGGTTGACTCTGTGCCAACGCTATTCCTGCTCTGCCCGCCGAAACCACCATCGGTTCGGGCGCCAATCGTCCAGGTCTCGCTCCCGGGACAACCGATTGGCCTACTCGTTTGCCTCGCTTCTGATGTACCTCGCTTGGAGCTCAATATCGTTTAGGTCGAGGAGGATCCGGAGGCACCGCATGTGCCGCATCAGCTCGGGGTTCCTCGAGGTGAAGTAGCTGAGCATTGCCACCACCGCCTGATTGTCGCAATACAGGCGCACCACCTTGCCGGTGAGCTCCCACAGAACCGTCTTGCAGACAGCCTTCAGCTCTAGGTGCGTGATGTGCAGATGGCGGAGCTTGTCCGCCCAGAGCCTCCCGTGCTGCATGCTTCAGGTTCGGCACCCCACCCCCAGCAAACAGGGAGGTGTCGGTGTGCACCTCGGACCTGGCGGGGCTCCTCCCAGTCCTGTGCACATTCCACCAGCTCTGAACAGGCAGCTTGATCCACTACTTTTCCACATCGCTCCACGTCTGCTGTGTGATCATCACCTTGGCCCCCCACCCCAACTTGGTGGAGATCGCGAAGTCCGAAGTGTATCTCCCTGAGATACAATCTCGCCGCGGAGGCACCACCAGATTCACTGACTGGCAGAGCCCCGCACATGCTGCTAGCCTCCGGGCCGGTAGCCATCGCCGTTGCCGTGACACCTCGCTGAGAAGCGCCGTGGCCTGCTGGTTGATCTTCTGCAATCTGACCGGTGACTCGGTGTAACGCGGAACTGTCCCGCCTTGAGGTCCACCTCCAATCCGAGATGATGCTCCACCAGCTGTGTCGGCTCCAATTGGCCCTTCTTGTCGTTGCGGCCCAGGCCGAGCCTCACCAAGACTCAGCTCGCCAGGTCTTGCACTCTGAGCACCACGGACTTGCTGCTCAACAACAGGAGAAAGTCGTCCATGTACGGGAGCACCCTTGCCCCCTGCTGGTACTGTTCATCACGCCCGCATCCTCCAACTCGTCTGCAAACTGCCCAACGCCGGCACACCTTGCTCCTGCTTTGCAGCTTGTGCATCTTTCGCTGATCCCCTGCGTCTGGAGAGCGTAGACACTCCACAAGCACTTTCATCACCTTGAAGAATATGCGAAGGGAATCGTTCCACCCAAAGGGAAGGGGCGCACTGGAATAACTCCCTCCGCACGTCAAGCAGCGTGATTTGTACTCCTGGAAGCAAGGCGGGATCGATTCCCACGGCGTGGTACCTGTCCTGGAGGTCGAAGCTGAAGCACCAGTCGTCCGGGTTGGCGAGCCGACGCAGCTTCTTGAGGATCTCCATCTTGCAGCTCGACTTCACATGCAATGGGCATTCAACCAACACAGACCCATCACGAGGCGCCACATGATTGTTCGTCCCTGGCTAGCTGGCTTCGGCACCAGGAACACCCTCAGGACATGCCGCCGTCTCTTCGCTCGCACCCATGCGCCCGTTTCGAGACAGCTCTCCGCCTCTGCGGCCATTCACTCCAGCTGTAGTGTTGTAGCGTCGGCAAGCAATGCCCCGTGGTCGCAGGGCAAAGGCGCCTTGTCGACCCAACACATCTTGGCACCCTTGCTGATCCATTGCATCACCCCGCTGCTCGAGATTTCTATGCGCTATGCCCCCCTACTACTGCGCACCCTTTCTTGCAAGGTGGGTTCTACTCGTGCGTTGGACAGCCCGCGGAGCAGAGGGCACCCAACGCTTTCCAAATTGGAAAGTTAGGTTTAGGCTTGGGCGCCACCCCCAGACCATGACCCTCTGCCGCCTTATACCGTTTCTGCGCTCCCAGTTGCCTTTGCCCGCACCGCCGCCCTTGCTGACCCTTGCCTTTTGTTCCTCGACGATCACGAAAAGTCAAAACTTTGGCGCTGGCCTTAGCATACGTGTTGATCACAGCCTTGTTCGCTTTTTGGAAGTCAAACTCGTTCAACCACGTGGTCATGATTGAGTCGGTCACGAGCGAGCCTGTCAGACCCAATATGCATCTTCTCCTCGATAAACGCGAGCTTCGCTTGCAAGGCCTCAGCTCCACCGTGTAACGTAGCGTCCGACTCCATCGATCCATGCTTGCCCTGAGCTGGACCATGGTGTCTGCAAATGGGGAATACGTTGTGATGGGGAAGATGTTGTGCGCAGTGTAGATCCTCTCACCTAACTCCTCCATGGTGGGCGACTCTTTCTCGTCCTCGAGCAAGTCCATCGTGCTCTCGGAGCACACGACCGCATCGTGCACGTGCGAAAAGGGCTGTTCCATTTATTGTCGCAGGGGGGGGGGTTACGATATGGCACTTGACCCCCCCACCACCCCAGCGGACATCGTTTTTGCTGACCCCCACCACCCCAGCGGACACTCTTCACTGTTAATTTAAGCAGCTCACACCCACCCACCCAGCGGACAACACCTGCCCAGCGGACAGCACCATCACGTGACCCCCACCCCAGCGGACACTCTCCACTGTTAACTTTAGCAACCCACACCCACCCACCCAGCGGACAACACCTGCCCAGCGGACAGCGCCATCACATGACCCCACCACCCCAGCGGACACTCTCCACTGTTAACTTTAGCAACCCACACCCACCCACCCAGCGGACAACACCTGCCCAGCGGACAGTGCCATCACGTGACCCCACCACCCCAGCGGACAAAAAACGGAAATCCTAACCCCCCCTGCGACAATAAATGGAACAGCCCTAAAGCAGGCACGTGCACCAGTTGGTTATAATGAGCATGCCTCCAGAACACGCGTCCTCCGTGGCCTGGGTGGTGGCTCGTGATGTTGCGTATCCGCCAGCGATTCATGCTCAGGGGCCATGCTACTTTTCTTACAGTGCGTGTGTGTGCTTATCTTGGAGGTCTCGGTGGGTTCGTCTGCTTTTGCTGCAATGTAAGGAGAGGCAGAAGGTGGTGAAGTCCACGTTCAGTGTCTTCCCTTTGATTTTTGTGGGGAGCACTTGGTTGCCCACATGTTTCCATTTTTTACCATGGGGTGTCCGTGCTGTGTGGTGTGACTGCAGTCATAGCATAACCATGGACCAACGGGTCCCATCCATCGACCGTGAGCCACTGGGGGGCATGCCAGCAGGGTCCGCTCACTCCGTAACCCTGGGACCATGTGTTGACATCTACACATTCGTACAGAAAGATTATCACTTGATCACTGCTGCCTTGTGCCTGAGGCCGGTTCATCATCACCGAGCCATATCTCCACCACCAAGCCTACGCGCCGGACCACCCCTCTGCTCCCTGAGCCTCACTGGACCACCTGAGCCCCTCTATCTGCGACTGCCCTGCCGGCGCACTGCTGCTGTGTCTCTGAAACCGGCTGATCACCTCCGCCACTCGAGCCACCTCTTCACCACCAAGCCCACATTCAGGACCACCCCGCTGCCCCCTACACGCCCTGTGTGTGTGACTCTGCCTCTGTGAGAGCGTCGGGGATTTGTCTACGGCTCGCTCTTTCTCTGTCCAGTGCCTCGGAGCTTTTTCACCTGCCGGGGGATTGGTGATCAACAGCCAGGTTGTGGGGTACTGGCGTCTCGTTATTATTGGGGACGGCCACTGGGGTGCTTTGCTTGGATGATGGGATGTGGCTGTCCCTGTGGTACCTTTCTGACGGGTACTGCCTCTTTGAGAGCGTTGGGGATTCGTCTACGGCTCGCTCTTTGGGAGTGTCTTGGATTTGTCTGACGCTTGCTCTCTCTCCGTGCCCAGTGCTTCATGGTTATTACGCGTGCCGGGAGACTCGTGTTCTTTGACCCAGATGTGAGGTACTGGCACGTCGCTGTGAACGGGGATGGCCGCCGGGTGGAAGTGGGTTTTGGGAGGCGGTTGTCCCTGTGGTGCCATTCTGGCGGGCACTGCCTCTTGGAGAGCGCGGTGGATTCGTCTGCCTTTGCTGCAAGGAGAGGCAGAAGGTGGTGAAGTCCACGTTCTGTGTTTTCCCTTGATTTTGTGGGGAGCACGTAGGTGCTCGCATGGTTTCGTTTTTGGACATAGGGTGTCCTTGCTGTGTGGTGTAACTGCATTCATGGCATAACCATGGACCAACGGGTTTCTATCCATCGACCGTGAGTCACTGGGGGGCATGGCAGCAGGGTCCACTCACTCCGTAACCCTGGGACCAACAATTGTTGGGCGATGATCGGTCACATCGTATCATCTTTCCATGCTGATTTGCGTCTGGGTTGGGAATATGTATGAGTTGGTGGTATCTTGTTTAGACCATATATCTTCCCAAATATTTTGCGGCCCGCAGTTGCAAATTTTCCAGGCCCGGTTTCGGCCAGCCCGGTCAGTCTCGAAAAATGCCCGCCGCAGGCGAAGTTTTCGAATTTTAAGTATGGGAATATCATGAAAATCGAAAATTTCACGTAATTTTTTGAGATTTTCACCGTTCGTCTACGGCCCGCAGCCTGATCCAATCCCGGCCCGCTTTCGGCCCGGCGTGGCACGCTACGGCCCCGGGCCGGCCCGCCACGGTAATCGCATGCCATTCGGTGTGTGACTACATACTGTTGGTACCACCCTCGGCGTGTGCGCAATAATGTATGCATATATGGTTTGCCCACCTTCTGTATCAACGAAATATTGTGTTGTGTTTCCATGTTCACTCTGTCTTTCCATGTTCACCCCAGCGAGCTGTTTTGCTGCGTTGAGTATGATGGACGTATATGTCCATTGTATTCTATGCGTAATGTCACGGCAGCAGTAAGAGGACTCTCGCGCACCAGATGAACGTTTGAGTGATGTTGCTGCACAGAATAACGATACTAATAAGACGAATCATGCTTCCGCGATATCACAGGATCTAACGCAGAATCGAGGCCATGTATTGTCGTACAGGTGTCCTGATTGGCCTCGATCACGCCATTGATCACTTGTTGACAAAAACTTTGACGTGCACAATGCCGCCAACGGCTGGAAACTTGGTTGCATCCTCGGACAGTGTCACATCTGTGCCAACAAAAGAAGAGGACATCGCAACGCGCAACTTCGGTGACAATGGAAACCAAAAGCTCGTTCAACATTCTAGTGAGATCTCGCAGCTGCAACGGTCTGCTATGACGAGATCAACCGGTATGTGACTGCAACCCTAGTCCTATTACCATTCAACCCGATGGGCTGATGTAATATTCTTATTACATTCGTATCAAACCATGCATGCATAAACTATGGCAGTGCGCAGGGGGTGAGCGGGGACAATATGGTACATTGTATCTCCCGCACTGCGCAGGGGGTGAGTGGGGCCTGAGTGACAGCCCCTAGACCTGCTTTTGTTGATGACCATTATTTACTCTAACCATTTGCTCCTACAGACGAGTGGGTTCACAATTATGTGCAAATCAGCCAGCGGCTGGCCGGTGTTGTGACACGTGCATAATTATACCGAGTGTAATGACAATCAAAGGAAAACCGGTGTTCTTGATTGAAGCTTGTTGCAACAAGTTTGCAACAAGGTTGAAAGATGCTATATGATGAGTGTATAACGACGATCGCTCTTAATTGGAAGATGCGCTTTGAATTGGAAGATTTTTTGAAGGTCATTGTTTTGATGTTTTTTACATTATTTTAAACATATCATGCCCAAAAAATAGGGTGGTTATAATTTTGGTTTTGGAGGTTGGGGATAATTTTGGTGGTTATAAGTTTTTCTCATCGTACGAAGCGGGGTTTTCAGAATTCTTACGATCGCACTAGTCACATCACTTCTAGTGCGATCTGACTTCGCACTAGTCACGCGACTAGTGCGGATTCAAGCGACACACGGCCGTACGGGGCACCCGGCGATGAACCAACGGCATTCCGGTCACTCATGATCATTTTGGAAGCATTTCAAACCAAAAACAAAAAAATAAAGAATTTGGAAGGAGTGACTTCTTCCAATTCAGAGCGTTCGTCGTTGTATGTATGGTAGCTGAATTTAACCGCAACTATTATGACGAGATGCGTGCTCCTGGGTTGTACTATGATCAGGAGTTTTAATTCACGAGACGTTCGAGACGGGCACGTTGGGCATCTTTACTTCTAGTGATTCGGGTTTTTGGAAAGTGCACAATCGTAGCACCGCGTCTTCGAACACAGGACCTGTGGGCGGCGACAACTCCAAGTACTACGTGCATGCCGAATCATCTGCCAACTTTCCAACGAGAACGGAGTACCTGACGTCGAATGTTTTCAGTAAGACTGTGGGCTACTTTCTGGGGATTTCATTTTCCTATCACATGCACGGAGACGATATGGGGACATTAGCACTTGAAGTGATGGCACCCGATTCATATGATACTGGATGGAGTTTGCTCTGGAATCAGTCAGGCCAAACTCATGAAAACAGTACATCCGACTGGGCTGTTGTAAATCTAGAAGATACAAGCACAGGCAGAGCGTATTCAAGTCAGCTTATAATTCGGTTTAAAATGACCACAGCAAACGGCTACAAAGGCGATGCAGCCATCGATTCAATCATGGTCCAGGAATATATTCTACCGAGTACAACACCAACTTCTGCAGGTAATAAACTTGACTGAACCAGCATTGTATTCATCCATGTGACATCGACTTCTGTAGGTAAATTTAACTGAACCAGCATTGGATCCATGCATGTGACACCGACTTCTGTAGGTAAATTTGACTGACCCAGCATTCAGTTCATGCATGTGACATCGGCTTCTGCAGGTAAACTTGACTGAACCAGCATTCAACTCATGCATGTGACACCTACTTCTGCAGATGAACATTACTGACCCAGCATTCAGCTCATGCATGCGACACCGGCACACTTCTGCATGCGAACCTTACTGAACCAGCATTCAGTTCATGTGCACAACATCAACGTCTGCATGTGATATCGATCCTACCTTACTGAACCACTATCCATCAGATCACGCGTTTGCGCATTAAACAAGCAAGCATTGGGAATTTCAACTGACAAAGTTTCGAACTTTGGATGCACACACCAGCTTGTTTTCATCCGTCATTCAAATGTGTTGGGGTTGTAACATTCCAATCCTTTAAGGGCGGCATCAGCCAATCCTGCTATCAATGTTTTGTTTCAGCAGAAATTAAAAGCTACAAGAGGAATTCATGATCGCATGTGGATTATGTTTTTGCACGGGTGAGCATCATCACTGCCTGCTAGTTTTCAAACTGACCTGTTGGTATCGGTGTATGCGGGCACAACCGCAGACCTATACGTGCAAGAGGACTTTGAATCCGGCAGTCTGGGCATCTTCACTGCGAGCGACGAAGCATTCTGGAGGGTGGGCTCGGGGAGCACGCCGTCCTCAAATACCGGACCTGCGTCTGCCTATGAAGGGACTCATTATGCATTTTCAGAGGCCACTGGCCATGCATCACATATTCAATACTTGACTACTGGACACATGTCCAAAAAGGTGGGGAACATTCCTCGCATCTCTTTTGCATATAATATGTACGGCTCTGATATGGGAACCCTTGCTGTGGAAGTTCAGCCAGCTGGCTCATCAAGCTGGACTGAACTATGGAGCCAGACCGGCGAAGCATACAACATGACTAGCTCTGGATGGCTCGTTGCCACCGTTATTGATAGTAGTGGGGTTACCCAATCCGCAATTGATTTCGTTGTACGATTCAAGATGACCATCGGCTTGAGCTACCGCAGTGACGCGGCAATTGATTATGTATCACTACGGGAGATTCAACCCCCAACTTCGAGTCCCACTGTCTCGTCTTTATCCCCAACTGTATCCTTATCGCCTACATCAGAATCACCAACCTCCGCCACCCCCACAAACGCGCCGACAACATCAATGCCCACCTCCACCACTGCGCCAACATCAACATATTCCCCAACAGCTTCCCCAGTGGCCACAGGTACACCAAAACCACCAACGCGCATGATTAGTATGCAGTTTCCAGTGTTGGCACAGCTTATTGAGCATGCAGTCTGAGACGGTCAGGTGTGGGTGTGGCTTATCCTTGGACCGACTCCTTTGGCACACCACCGTACCTGCAGAAGTCCGGCTGCACTATGTACCCACGCGGGGGATCAAAGGATTCAGCACACACTTCGGGACACTTATCCGGATTCTCTTGAGCTCGCTGGCTAGTGAAGAATGGGACCCCCTAAGCCTCACTGAGCCACCCGAGCCCCTCCGCACCCGCACCGCTAGCACACTGCTGCCTTGTGCGTTAAGCCGGTTCATTCCTGCCCCCCGAGGTGTGCGAGCCATATCTGTTGGAATTCAGCGGTGGGTAGTTTGCACAAGCGAGCGTAAACTTTCATTCACAAAAGATAAAGGCAGTTCTCAGCATGAAAAGTTGCGAAGTCTAGCGCCCAATCATTATTGATTGGGCGAGCTAAGCGAAGGGACACTGTACATTTGCTAGTGGTTTTTGTACAAAACCTAGTGGGTTTCACAATATTGTGGCTTCCCTCCACTATATTGTGGCTTCCCTCCACAATATCGTGGAGTCACTCCACACTATCGTGGAGTGACTCCACGATATAGTGGCGCCACAACCACTTTTGTTGTGTACAGAAACCACTATACTGTGGAGGGACTGTGTATTCACTATGGGGTGTCGGCGATCGACGTTTGCCGGCAGGTTTTTGCTTATTGTCACCACAATACTTCAGATTTTGCAATTTTGACCGTTTGATGTATTCATCACATTGAGGTGATGATATCTAACAGTCAATTTTATATAATAATGTTTTTAGGAATACATAGTAAGTCCCGAGTCTGGAAAATTCAGAAATATCGAATGCAAAGATGGAGACGGGCACTGCCATAATTTGTTGACATCACCTAGTGGTTTTTGTACCAAACCTAGTGAACCCCCCTACCCGCCCTAGAGCCTGGTCTCAAGAGAGAGAGAGAGAGAGAGATTGTGTGTGTATATGTTACAGCATGAGTCCGCCGCTAGCATATGCTAGCGCATTTTAGCATGAGCCCGCCTGTGCTAGCCATGCTAGCACAGGCCCCCCATGAGAGGCTAGGGAGGGTCTGTGGGGTTCTTGGAGGTCTTGGGGGATGTTATGGGTTCATTGAGTAGGGTTACGTGGGAGTTTTGGGGATGTAAGGAGCGATGCTGCAGGATTTTAGGGTTCTGAGTTGCGTTTCAGGGTCTTAGGGTTTTAGGATTTGCTTCGCGCATTCGCTCTCCTACATTTGTGAGTCATCATCTAGTCCATAGCAGTCATAATGCCAGTCATCATACAACACTGTGATTGGATTTTTAAAAAACAAACAAGCAAGCAATTTGCCCAGGTTCATTGTTTTAAAGAGCAGGGGTGATGTGAGATGGGAGGAATGTGCCATCGCCAACCTGCTAATAATGGCTTAGGTGTGCACGCGCATTTCTCTTTTATCAACCATGCATGTAGGCAATGCAATCATGATGAACGCATTGCGTGGGCCACCCCCGAGGGATATATCACCGTGGAACACCCGGGTAACACAGAGTCACAGACGGCGCGTATTCTACACTACAGCTGGGTGTTCTTGCTCGGCGCATCACGTGCAGCGCATCGATGTGATTAAGAATGAACACTGCAAGGGTTAATCATGTTTATCGTGGAAATAATCGATCCCAAGTTTGCTTTCCCTTATTTTGGTGCTAAGAATCCTGAAATAATGAGCCAGGAAGAAGGGAAGGGGGAGGGAGGTAGCCGAGAGGAGGCGGCCTGACAGCCCCTGGGCTTTATGGCGCTGCTCTATCCGGTTGCATCCCGGACCCCCTTTATGTCAAGTCTGACAGAGACTGCCACCTAAGGAACTACAGTAGAACAATCGTGTTGCTATGTTTGATGATTATTCTTCATAAAATAAACATACCCAGCAGCGATTTGCCTAAGCTGATGAAGCCACTTCCAGGCTCCACATCCGTGATCCGTCTGCTACCTCTGTGTATGTAGGTTCCAGTTCATAGTGTCTGCATTGTATCCCAGCTAAAACTGCTTTCTTTACGACACACCGACTACTTTAATCTGTCCACAATACTAAGATGCCGCAAAGTTTTGAAGCGCAATCCCAGTCATATTGTTGTGGTATCACTATATATGCACGTATTCCTGTTGATATAATCAGAAGATTCTTAGCAAGTGAGCTGCATGTTGTCACAATCATCGTACTGGCTAAGTACATTTGAGATCCTCCCACCAGCTTGCACGCTCTTGTATTCACAGTTTTTTGATAAAGGCATGTGGTTTGTTGTGCGCAACACAGAGCCAAACTTTGCCTTCGGCCGCAACAACTACGGCCAGCTTGGCGATGGCACCACCTCCACCCGCTACACCCCCGAGAGGGTCATGGCCAGCCACACCGTCGCACGGCTTGCCGCTGGCTCTGAGCACTCCTTGTTCCTCACGAGCCATGGCGAGGTGTTTTCATGCGGCAGCAATGGCAACGGCCAGGTTGGCGATGGCAGCACGTCCACCAGGTACACCCCGGTGCAGGTGATGGCCTCGCACACGGTGGCACAGGTGGCTGCCGGATACCAGCACAGCCTGTTCCGCACCGTCGGAGGGCAGGTCTATGCGTGCGGAGATAACAATTACGGGCAGCTGGGAGACGGCAGCCGGTCCGACAGATACAGCCCAGTGGGGATGATGCAGCAGCTCACCTTCACTGACGTGGCTGCTGGGGGCTATCACACGCTGCTGCTCACGGACATGGGGCGGGTCTTTGGGTGTGGAAGCAACGGCGACGGCCGGCTGGGCGATGGCACCACCACCACCCGGTACTCTCCGGTGGAGGTTCTGATGACCAACCGCAGTGTGGCAGAGATGGCAGGTGGAGGTTCCCACAGTCTGTTCCGCACGGCCGGAGGGCAGCTGTATGCATGCGGGGATAATACTTTCGGACAGCTGGGAGATGGCAGCGGGTCCGACAGATACACCCCAGTGCAGGTGATGAGTGAGTACACCGTGAGTGCCATCTCGGCGAGTCTTCAAAGACATTCGCTGTTTCTGACCGCAGATGGGCAGACCTATGCCTGCGGGTACGGCTACTACGGTCAGCTGGGCACAGGCAGCTCGTCATATTACAATTACTCACCAGTGCGTGTGATGACCGCACACACCGTGACCGGCATCAGTGCCGGCTACTATCATTCGCTGTTCCGCACGGAGGCAGGGGAGGTGCACGCAACTGGCAACAATGGGTATGGCCAGCTTGGGGACGGCACGACCAGCACACGGTACAGCCCTGTGCAGGTGCTGGGGTCATATGGCGAGGCGGCAGACCTGGCTGCGGGATCGTACTATTCGCTGGCGGCAGGTGCCACAGAGGTCACGGCAACTCCCACAATGACGCTCACGCCCACAGCACCACCCTCAACCCAATACCCCACGGTCTCACCCACCACAAAGCCGCCCTCAAAGATTCCAACCGCATCACCCACGCAGCCTCCCACGTCTACGCATACGCCCACGCACACCCCCACCATCACCAAGGCACCGAGTACAGCAGCTCCCACCGCATCCGATCCCACGTTCGCCTTCGGCCGCAACAACTACGGCCAGCTTGGCGATGGGACCACCTCCACCCGCTACACCCCCGAGAGGGTCATGGCCAGCTACACCGTCGCACGGCTTGCCGCTGGCTCTGAGCACTCCTTGTTCCTCACGAGCCATGGCGAGGTGTTTGCATGCGGCAGCAATGGCAACGGCCAGCTTGGCGATGGCAGCACGTCCACCAGGTACACCCCGGTGCAGGTGATGGCCTCGCACACGGTGGCGCAGGTGGCGGCCGGATACCAGCACAGCCTGTTCCGCACCGCCGGAGGGCAGGTCTATGCGTGCGGAGATAACAATTACGGGCAGCTGGGAGACGGCAGCCGGTCCGACAGATACAGCCCAGTGGGGATGATGCAGCAGCTCACCTTCACTGACGTGGCTGCTGGGGGCTATCACACGCTGCTGCTCACGGACATGGGGCGGGTCTTTGGGTGTGGAAGCAACGGCGACGGCCAGCTGGGCGATGGCACCACCACCACCACCCGGTACTCTCCGGTGGAGGTTCTGATGACCAACCGCAGTGTGGCAGAGATGGCAGGTGGAGGTGCTCACAGTCTGTTCCGCACGGCCGGAGGGCAGCTGTATGCATGCGGGGACAACTATTACGGACAGCTGGGAGATGGCAGCCGGTCCGACAGATACACCCCAGTGCAGGTGATGAGTGAGTACACCGTGAGTGCCATCTCGGCGGGTGGTATACACTCGCTGTTTCTGACCGCAGATGGGCAGACCTATGCCTGCGGGTACGGCAGCAATGGTCAGCTGGGCACAGGCGGCTCATCATATTACATTTACTCACCGGTGCGTGTGATGACCGCACACACCGTGACCGGCATCAGTGCCGGCTCCTATCATTCGCTGTTCCGCACGGAGGCAGGGGAGGTGCACGCAACTGGCCACAATGGGTATGGCCAGCTTGGGGACGGCACGACCAGCACACGGTACAGCCCTGTGCAGGTGCTGGGGTCATATGGCGAGGCGGCAGACCTGGCTGCGGGATCGTACTATTCGCTGGCGGCAGGTGCCACAGAGGTCACGGCAACCCCCACAATGACGCTCACGCCCACAGCACCACCCTCAACCCAATACCCCACGGTCTCACCCACCACAAAGCCGCCCTCAAAGATTCCAACCGCATCACCCACGCAGCCTCCCACGTCTACGCATACGCCCACGCACACCCCCACCATCACCAAGGCACCGAGTACAGCAGCTCCCACCGCATCCGATCCCACGTTCGCCTTCGGCCTCAACAACTACGGCCAGCTTGGCGATGGGACCACCTCCACCCGCTACACCCCCGAGAGGGTCATGGCCAGCTACACTGTCGCACGGCTTGCCGCTGGCTCTGAGCACTCCTTGTTCCTCACGAGCCATGGCGAGGTGTTTGCATGCGGCAGCAATGGCAACGGCCAGCTTGGCGATGGCAGCACGTCCACCAGGTACACCCCGGTGCAGGTGATGGCCTCGCACACGGTGGCACAGGTGGCGGCCGGATACCAGCACAGCCTGTTCCGCACCGCCGGAGGGCAGGTCTATGCGTGCGGAGATAACTCGTACGGGCAGCTGGGAGACGGCAGCCGGTCCGACAGATACAGCCCAGTGGGGATGATGCAGCAGCTCACCTTCACTGACGTGGCTGCTGGGGGCTATCACACGCTGCTGCTCACGGACATGGGGCGGGTCTTTGGGTGTGGAAGCAACGGCGACGGCCAGCTGGGCGATGGCACCACCACCACCCGGTACTCTCCGGTGGAGGTTCTGATGACCAACCGCAGTGTGGCAGAGATGGCAGGTGGAGGTGCTCACAGTCTGTTCCGCACGGCCGGAGGGCAGCTGTATGCATGCGGGGACAACTATTACGGACAGCTGGGAGATGGCAGCCGGTCCGACAGATACACCCCAGTGCAGGTGATGAGTGAGTACACCGTGAGTGCCATCTCGGCGGGTGGTATACACTCGCTGTTTCTGACCGCAGATGGGCAGACCTATGCCTGCGGGTACGGCAGCAATGGTCAGCTGGGCACAGGCGGCTCATCATATTACATTTACTCACCGGTGCGTGTGATGACCGCACACACCGTGACCGGCATCAGTGCCGGCAGCTCACATTCGCTGTTCCGCACGGAGGCAGGGGAGGTGCACGCAACTGGCTACAATGGGTATGGCCAGCTTGGGGACGGCACGACCAGCACACGGTACAGCCCTGTGCAGGTGCTGGGGTCATATGGCGAGGCGGCAGACCTGGCTGCGGGATCGTACTATTCGCTGGCGGCAGGTGCCACAGAGGTCACGGCAACTCCCACAATGACGCTCACGCCCACAGCACCACCCTCAACCCAATACCCCACGGTCTCACCCACCACAAAGCCGCCCTCAAAGATTCCAACCGCATCACCCACGCAGCCTCCCACGTCTACGCATACGCCCACGCACACCCCCACCATCACCAAGGCACCGAGTACAGCAGCTCCCACCGTATCCGATCCCACGTTCGCCTTCGGCCTCAACAACTACGGCCAGCTTGGCGATGGGACCACCTCCACCCGCTACACCCCCGAGAGGGTCATGGCCAGCTACACTGTCGCACGGCTTGCCGCTGGCTCTGAGCACTCCTTGTTCCTCACGAGCCATGGCGAGGTGTTTGCATGCGGCAGCAATGGCAACGGCCAGCTTGGCGATGGCAGCACGTCCACCAGGTACACCCCGGTGCAGGTGATGGCCTCGCACACGGTGGCACAGGTGGCGGCCGGAGTCCAGCACAGCCTGTTCCGCACCGCCGGAGGGCAGGTCTATGCGTGCGGAGATAACTATTACGGGCAGCTGGGAGACGGCAGCCGGTCCGACAGATACAGCCCAGTGGGGATGATGCAGCAGCTCACCTTCACTGACGTGGCTGCTGGGGGCTATCACACGCTGCTGCTCACAGACATGGGGCGGGTCTTTGGGTGTGGAAGCAACGGCGACGGCCGGCTGGGCGATGGCACCACCACCACCCGGTACTCTCCAGTGGAGGTTCTGATGACCAACCGCAGTGTGGCAGAGATGGCAGGTGGAGGTTCTCACAGTCTGTTCCGCACGGCCGGAGGGCAGCTGTATGCATGTGGGGATAATAGTCACGGACAGCTGGGAGATGGCAGCGGGTCCGACAGATACACCCCAGTGCAGGTGATGAGTGAGTACACCGTGAGTGCCATCTCGGCGAGTCTTCAAAGACATTCGCTGTTTCTGACCGCAGATGGGCAGACCTATGCCTGCGGGTACGGCTACTACGGTCAGCTGGGCACAGGCAGCTCATCATATTACATTTACTCACCGGTGCGTGTGATGACCGCACACACCGTGGCCGGCATCAGTGCCGGCTCCTATCATTCGCTGTTCCGCACGGAGGCAGGGGAGGTGCACGCAACTGGCCACAATGGGTATGGCCAGCTTGGGGACGGCACGACCAGCACACGGTACAGCCCTGTGCAGGTGCTGGGGTCATATGGCGAGGCGGCAGACCTGGCTGCGGGATCGTACTATTCGCTGGCGGCAGGTGCCACAGAGGTCACGGCAACCCCCACAATGACGCTCACGCCCACAGCACCACCCTCAACCCAATACCCCACGGTCTCACCCACCACAAAGCCGCCCTCAAAGATTCCAACCGCATCACCCACGCAGCCTCCCACGTCTACGCATACGCCCACGCACACCCCCACCATCACCAAGGCACCGAGTACAGCAGCTCCCACCGCATCCGATCCCACGTTCGCCTTCGGCCTCAACAACTACGGCCAGCTTGGCGATGGGACCACCTCCACCCGCTACACCCCCGAGAGGGTCATGGCCAGCTACACTGTCGCACGGCTTGCCGCTGGCTCTGAGCACTCCTTGTTCCTCACCAGCCATGGCGAGGTGTTTGCATGCGGCAGCAATGGCAACGGCCAGCTTGGCGATGGCAGCACGTCCACCAGGTACACCCCGGTGCAGGTGATGGCCTCGCACACGGTGGCACAGGTGGCGGCCGGATACCAGCACAGCCTGTTCCGCACCGCCGGAGGGCAGGTCTATGCGTGCGGAGATAACTCGTACGGGCAGCTGGGAGACGGCAGCCGGTCCGACAGATACAGCCCAGTGGGGATGATGCAGCAGCTCACCTTCACTGACGTGGCTGCTGGGGGCTATCACACGCTGCTGCTCACGGACATGGGGCGGGTCTTTGGGTGTGGAAGCAACGGCGACGGCCGGCTGGGCGATGGCACCACCACCACCCGGTACTCTCCGGTGGAGGTTCTGATGACCAACCGCAGTGTGGCAGAGATGGCAGGTGGAGGTGCTCACAGTCTGTTCCGCACGGCCGGAGGGCAGCTGTATGCATGCGGGGACAACTATTACGGACAGCTGGGAGATGGCAGCCGGTCCGACAGATACACCCCAGTGCAGGTGATGAGTGAGTACACCGTGAGTGCCATCTCGGCGGGTGGTATACACTCGCTGTTTCTGACCGCAGATGGGCAGACCTATGCCTGCGGGTACGGCAGCAATGGTCAGCTGGGCACAGGCGGCTCATCATATTACATTTACTCACCGGTGCGTGTGATGACCGCACACACCGTGGCCGGCATCAGTGCCGGCTCCTATCATTCGCTGTTCCGCACGGAGGCAGGGGAGGTGCACGCAACTGGCCACAATGGGTATGGCCAGCTTGGGGACGGCACGACCAGCACACGGTACAGCCCTGTGCAGGTGCTGGGGTCATATGGCGAGGCGGCAGACCTGGCTGCGGGATCGTACTATTCGCTGGCGGCAGGTGCCACAGAGGTCACGGCAACTCCCACGATGACGCTCACGCCCACAGCACCACCCTCAACCCAATACCCCACGGTCTCACCCACCACAAAGCCGCCCTCAAAGATTCCAACCGCATCACCCACGCAGCCTCCCACGTCTACGCATACGCCCACGCACACCCCCACCATCACCAAGGCACCGAGTACAGCAGCTCCCACCGTATCCGATCCCACGTTCGCCTTCGGCCTCAACAACTACGGCCAGCTTGGCGATGGGACCACCTCCACCCGCTACACCCCCGAGAGGGTCATGGCCAGCTACACTGTCGCACGGCTTGCCGCTGGCTCTGAGCACTCCTTGTTCCTCACGAGCCATGGCGAGGTGTTTGCATGCGGCAGCAATGGCAACGGCCAGCTTGGCGATGGCAGCACGTCCACCAGGTACACCCCGGTGCAGGTGATGGCCTCGCACACGGTGGCACAGGTGGCGGCCGGATACCAGCACAGCCTGTTCCGCACCGCCGGAGGGCAGGTCTATGCGTGCGGAGATAACTCGTACGGGCAGCTGGGAGACGGCAGCCGGTCCGACAGATACAGCCCAGTGGGGATGATGCAGCAGCTCACCTTCACTGACGTGGCTGCTGGGGGCTATCACACGCTGCTGCTCACGGACATGGGGCGGGTCTTTGGGTGTGGAAGCAACGGCGACGGCCAGCTGGGCGATGGCACCACCACCACCCGGTACTCTCCGGTGGAGGTTCTGATGACCAACCGCAGTGTGGCAGAGATGGCGGGTGGAGGTTCTCACAGTCTGTTCCGCACGGCCGGAGGGCAGCTGTATGCATGTGGGGATAATAGTTATGGACAGCTGGGAGATGGCAGCGGGTCCGACAGATACACCCCAGTGCAGGTGATGAGTGAGTACACCGTGAGTGCCATCTCGGCGAGTCTTTATAAACACTCGCTGTTTCTGACCGCAGATGGGCAGACCTATGCCTGCGGGTACGGCAGCAATGGTCAGCTGGGCACAGGCAGCTCGTCATATTACTACTACTCACCGGTGCGTGTGATGACCGCACACACCGTGACCGGCATCAGTGCCGGCTACTATCATTCGCTGTTCCGCACGGAGGCAGGGGAGGTGCACGCAACTGGCAACAATTATTATGGCCAGCTTGGGGACGGCACGACCAGCACACGGTACAGCCCTGTGCAGGTGCTGGGGTCATATGGCGAGGCGGCAGACCTGGCTGCGGGATCGCACTATTCACTTGCGGCAGGTGCCACAGGTATGTTTTCCACAAATGCTTGTTTGCTCGGATGAGCTAGGTGTTTAGCATCTGTTTGGAACTCCATCTTCGATATTCATGCATGCTTTGATGCGGCTGGAGTTCCAACTCTCTTGACTTCACCTTAGGAAATATGTCTTCCTGGGATTCGTCAGCCCTTGTGCATAAGGTCCCAGGTCGAAGGCGGGGTGAATAGAACATCGAGGGCCGGTTGTATTGCATTAAGTGAAAAATGATATTTGAAAGTTTTCGAGTTTCGAAAATTTTCGATACTTAAAATTTAAAATTTGCATCCGCGACAGGAAGTTAGGGAGCCCTTCGAGTATAAAGGCTGAGCTCTGGTCGAAGAAGAAATCTGACGTAGGCCGAGTCATCCGTCAGAACACGATACATACCCTGCTGCACCTTGGCTGTGGGTGTGTCTTCGCATGCTATCGGGCCTCTTCGTCATTGTAATTTGTTTCAACGAGGTTACGGTAGACTGCTGGCTGGACAAAGACTGTTGGTTTGGTTACTTTCGTGGGTCACGGACTTTGTAAATGCAGAATCGAACAATGTAGGGCAAAACCAACACACGCAACTGGGTAGTATGGCCCTAGTCAATGCAATACTACAACCCCCGCCTCCGCCTCCCCCGGACGTCCGCCACCACCTCATTGTGCTTATATACGAGTTGTTTGGTTTAGAAATGTTTACGGTTTCTTTGTAATTATTAGCAAGGGATGCTTTTGGTTGAACATTATTTTTCAGCAAGGGATTTTCTTTGCTGGACATTTAAGTGCCTTGGACTTTTCAAAGAAAAAAGAGAAGAAAAGAAAAGAACGACGCCCTTTTGGCGTATGAGTATATTAATTTTCCGGCCCTACTCTTTTCGCCAGTCATCAACGCGCCACTATTCCGAGGTGGTCGACGCGGGGTTGAGTATTGAGGAGAAGGGGCTCGAAAGAGGTACCTCTCATGATGCTGTCATTGAAGAGGCTTGAAGCACTTTTGGAGATTACACTTGTGGGTTGGCATATTGAAGGGAGCGTGGCACGCCGGGCGAACCAGCAGAATGTTTACGCCCAGAGGAATTTTAATGTAAATACTACCTTGCGACACGGTTGGCGATACTTGTCGATGTGTATTCTGTTTGGTGGTGCTTTGAGGCCGCGCAGGCCCTTGTTTGCTGGGGATAGGGGTTTAGTTAGGGCTGCCGTTTTGGTGCGCGGTGTCGCGCGTTCGTTCTTTCGACTCTCTAGACGACGTGGCGAACGCGACGCATTTTTACTGCAGCTGGTGGGATAACGACGGCGCTGGTGCTTGGGAGACCTGGGGTGTACGACTGGATCTGGTGGTATGGACTGGTGCGTCGAGGACGTCAAGAGCACGAGCGCTGTCCACTTCTGCAGTCTCGGGAGCATGCCGGTGGTGAAGCACGGTGTACTCCTGAAATTACTGAAGTGTTGTTGTTCCACTGCAGGTAATTAATTCGTGGCGTTTTTACCTACTTGTGATTTTGTTGGTCTTTTATTTTTTCCGCTTCACCACTGGCAATTCTCGGCTTCCCTTGACGTGACGGCTGGCGTCAACGCGATGCGCTACGGTGAGGTGACGAAGGAATTGGAGTCCGCCACATGAAGTAACTATGCTACGTTTTTCTGGAATTTCTTAAGGCTCAACTGAGAATGCTATGAAGCTGGCAGTATTCAAGGAGGACGAGCCGGGATTTGTGGAAGCACAAACGATCGACACAGCGCGACTGAGGTGGCAGGCACGCAGGAGGATCATAGTTAGCTAGTATGGTCTGTGCCACGATTTGTGGTTGGTAGCACGTAAAAAATTACTTCTCACGAGTATGAATTGAAGTGAGCTAGAGTTACGGAGATCTCTGCTTTGTGATCAGAACGTTGTTCATATTACAAAATTTAAGCATCGCTCTTTTCGCCAGTCATCAACGCGCCACTATTTCGAGGTGGTCGACGCGGGGCTGAGTATTGAGGAGAAGGGGCTCGAAAGAGGTACCTCTCATGTTGCTGTGATTGAAGGAAGAGGCTTGAAGCACTTTTGGAGATTACAGTTGTGGGTTGGCATATTGAAGGGAGCGTGGCACGCCGGGCGAACCAGCTGAATATTTACGCACAGAGGAATTTTATGTACATACTACCTTGCGACACGATTGGCGATGCTTGTCGATGTTTATTCTGTTTGGTGGTGCTTTGAGGCCGCGCAGGCCCTTGTTTGCCGGGGATAGTTAGGGTTGCCATTTTGGTGCGCGGTGTCGCGCGTTCGTTCTTTCGACTCTCTAGACGACGTAGCGAACGCGACGCATTTTTACTGCAGCTGGTGGGACGACGACGGCGCTGGTGCTTGGGAGACCTGGGGTGTACGACTGGATCTGGTGGTATGGACTGGTGCGTCGAGGACGTCAAGAGCACGCACGCTGTCCACTTCTGCAGTCTCGGGAGCATGCCGGTGGTGAAGCACGGTGTACTCCTGAAATTACTGAAGTGTTGTTGTTCCACTGCAGGTAATTAATTCGTGGCGTTTTTTACCTACTTGTGATTTTGTGGGTCTTTTATTTTTCCGCTTCACCGCTGGCAATTCTCGGCTTCCCTTGACGTGACGGCTGGCGTCAACGCGATGCGCTACGGCGAGGTGACGAAGGAATTGGAGTCCGCCAAATGAAGTTAGTATGCCACGTTTGTTCTGGAATTTCTTAAGGCTCGACTGAGAATGCTATGAAGCTGGCAGTATTCAAGGAGGACGAGCCGGGATTTGTGGAAGCACGAACGATCGACACAGCGCGACTGAGGTGGCAGGCACGCAGGAGGATCATAGTTAGCTAGTATGGTCTGTGCCACGCCTTGTGGTTGGTAGCACGTAAAAAATTACTTTTCACGAGTATGAATTGGAGTGAGCTAGAGTTACGGAGATCTCTGCTTTGTGATCAATCAGAACGTTGTTCAGATTAGCAAAATTTAAACATCGCTCTTTTCGCCAGTCATCAACGCGCCACTATTTCGAGGTGGTCGACGCGGGGCTGAGTATTGAGGAGAAGGGGCTCGAAAGAGGTACCTCTCATGATGCTGTCATTGAAGAGGCTTGAAGCACTTTTGGAGATTACACTTGTGGGTTGGCATATTGAAGGGAGCGTGGCACGCCGGGCGAACCAGCAGAATATTTACGCCCAGAGGAATTTTAATGTAAATACTACCTTGCGACACGGTTGGCGATGCTTGTCGATGTGTATTCTGTTTGGTGGTGCTTTGAGGCCGCGCAGGCCCTTGTTTGCTGGGGATAGGGGTTTAGTTAGGGCTGTCGTTTTGGTACGCGGTGTCGCGCGTTCGTTCTTTCGACTCTCTAGACGACGTGGCGAACGCGACGCATTTTTACTGCAGCTGGTGGGATAACGACGGCGCTGGTGCTTGGGAGACCTGGGGTGTACGACTGGATCTGGTGGTATGGACTGGTGCGTCGAGGACGTCAAGAGCAAAAACGCTGTCCACTTGTGCAGTCTCGGGAGCATGCCGGTGGTGAAGCACGGTGTACTCCTGAAATTACTGAAGTGTTGTTGTTCCACTGCAGGTAATTAATTCGTGGCGTTTTTTACCTACTTGTGATTTTGTGGGTCTTTTATTTTTCCGCTTCACCGTTGGCAATTCTCGGCTTCCCTTGACGTGACGGCTGGCGTCAACGCGATGCGCTACGGCGAGGTGACGAAGGAATTGGAGTCCGCCAAATGAAGTAAGTATGCCACGTTTGTTCTGGAATTTCTTAAGGCTCGACTGAGAATGCTATGAAGCTGGCAGTATTCAAGGAGGACGAGCCGGGATTTGTGGAAGCACGAACGATCGACACCGCGCGACTGAGGTGGCAGGCACGCAGGAGGATCATAGTTAGCTAGTATGGTCTGTGCCACGCCTTGTGGTTGGTAGCACGTAAAAAATTACTTTTCACGAGTATGAATTGAAGTAAGCTAGAGTTACGGAGATCTCTGCTTTGTGATCAATCAGAACGTTGTTCAGATTAGCAAAATTTAAACATCGCCATAAATGGCAACCCCTCCTGTGGACGTGTTTATGTTGGGTGATGTTCATTTTTTTCCTTGGACTTAGTTTGGGTTTCCTGTTTCAATAGTCTATAGAGTTTGTACAACATGCCGTTGGCATAGCCTCCCGTCAGGTCATGAAATTCCTTGAGGGACTGCGTTGCCTCTTTCTTGTTTAGTTCTAGCTGTTTCAGCACATTTTGGTTTTGCGTGTATACTGTGCCCGCCCTGCCGAAGACCATTACGTGTATTTTCGTGTTGAGCCCGTGTTTTGTCAGCAACTGCTGTCAAGTGGTCCGTATTTGGCATTTTTTCCAGGAGTTTTCTTCCCCATTTCTCGTCATCATCTATGTGAGTTATCTCAATGAGATGGAGGCACTTGACCTTGACTGGGGCCTCCTGCTGGGTGCATTCTCGGTTTCCCTCTAGGTCCTCCATGCCCTCAATCATTACCACGTCTATGAAGCTCGGTATGGTGTCCGTCCCATATCTAGGGCCCGGGTTGCTTTTTCCATCTAGTCTGCATTGGCCTCTGGTCAGTATGTAGTCCGGAAGTACCCTTGGTTTCGACTTGTGTTCCCATTTATTTCCTGTGTAGACGTGTATCCTGCAACCCCCCTTTCTGAGGTGTCTGAGGTGTCTGGCCAACTTGTCCGCATGGGCATCTGCCCTATCCGTGGTCAGCCCCCTCATGCGTGGTCAGCCTCCTAGTGTGTGTCCCACCCTCATGAGGAAGCCTTTGGCGTAGTCTACCAGCTTTTGCCCACATCCGTCCAGTGGGCAGCTCCCATTCTGTGTTATACATTTATTTGCTGCTTCGTAGTCTTGGGCTGGTAGTATTTTCAGCCTGCATTTCAGTATGGTTTTCCTCGCCGCGTAGGTTGCCCGCTTCCAATACTCATTGGAGACCTTACTCAGTGGTGCGTCCCCTTTTAGGTGTTTCATGTATCTATTCAACCATTTGTTTGTTACCATTGTGTTTGCTGACGGCCATGTTTGTCGTTCTACCGTTCTGTGAGCTACCTGGCCATGTCTCATTTGGTTCCGTTTTGTTCTCGGTGCTAGGTCCGTTAGCTGTGCCAAATCTGGACTCCTCCGTGACCCTGTTGTGGAGTTCCTGTCGCACCCTGTTGCAAGCACTGTCTGCCCATACCATTCCTGTTCTGCGGTCAGTTCATTCATGGCTTCTGGCCTACTTGGCTTGGGTTGCTCGTTTCGTGTTGCTGTTTGGCCTGTCGTTGGGTGTCTTCTCTCTCCTGTTGTTGCGCAATGGCGTCCATTTCCTCCCACAGCGGGTCCTCGTCTACCGGCTCCGCCGTTCCTTCTGTGTGGTGTGGCTGAGGTGTTGCGTGCACGTGACCTTCGGTTTGTGGGTCCTCGTCCTGTCCTGGTTCCTGCTCTCTCTCCCCCTCCCAAAGGTGTTCGAGGAAGTGTTTGTCCTCTTCGTGTGGCTGTAGCATCTCTTGTGATTGTCTTTCCTCCTATTCTTGGAGGAGGTCTGCTTGCTGTTGGGGGTTGGGTCTGAATTCCTGTGTAATAATCTGCTCCTCCTCAGACGATTCTGTCTGTTCTAGACATGTCTTCGGATTGCCTCTGCAGGTTGTCTCTGTTTTGTATTCTCAGCTTGTTGGCTGTCCTTGCTTGCAGCGCCGCGAGTTTTGCTGTGAGTCTGGTGTTCCCTTGGGCTACCTTGCCTCTAAGCAGGGCGGTTGCGTATTTTTGTACCGTATTCTTTCCTGCGAGTTCCCTTTTCTCGGAGTCTCCATCTGGTACCATCGATTTATTGTGTATCGTTTCGTCATTGTCCCACGCTTCCGTTGGCTCGCCTGTGGTGCATGCCTGCTTGGCTGTTTCATCCGCTTTTTCGTTTCCGTTTATTCCAACGTGCGCCTTTACTTTGAGTATCATGACCCTCTTTCCTATGGTAACCAGTGCTTCTATGTTTACCAGCATCGCATAGAGGAGGTCTCTCTGTTGGTGGTGTTCCATGCTGTGAAGTTTCGTTCTCGTCTTTTCCAATTGCCTTATGGAGTTGAGGCTATCTGTGCTTACTGTGAGTGTTGCGTTTCTGGCATAGGCAACAAGGGTCACCGCTTTTTGTATTGCAATTAGTTCAGTCCGGTCGACTGTTTGGTCTTCCCCATCCCATCGGAGTTTGTGGGACTCGCCTTCCCCTTTTCTGAGGTCCCACACTGCTGCTCCAGAGGCCCATTCCGTGTTGCCCTCCGCAATCTCCATTTCCCGTCTGTTGCCGTCGGTGTAGAGGTATTCAGTCAGCACGTGGGCTCTTTCCGGGTTGGGGTAGCTTGTTTGGGGTTGTGTTTGGTTTGGGGCTATGTCTCTAGGGTCTGCGTCGTCGTCTCTAACCAGACTCCACCGCCTTTCTTGGCATCCCGGCTCGTGCTCCGGCCAGAAGGAGTCCGGGTACCTGACAACTTTTGTTTGGGCAATTTCATCCCACATGTTGTGTGCGTTGGTTTGTATTTCTCTCCTGGTTTGTATAGTATTTGCTTCTATGACCTCCTGCGTGGTGGGTTGGTGGACTGTCCACTTTCCTCCTCTGCATCCTGGTCTTAGTTCCCACCAGGCGTGTCCTTCTTCCGCGCGCAGGTGTGCAGTCTCCCACCACGTTTTTGTCGCCACTTGTATGTTGTCACATTGTCTGCACAGGCTGTCATTTATTTTGTACTGGCCATTTTGGCAGGTGGTGCACATTCTGTTGGCGGCGTTTGTCATGTCTCGCTGCCTGACCACCGAGTGACCGTATTGTTGCCACGGCCTTGTGTCCACCGTGCAGTCGGCTGTCGTGGTGTCGTACATTCTTGTTTGGAGTGCTGTCTCTCTCGCGTCATGTGGTTTGCGTCTCTGTGTGGCTGCCAAATAGTTTCGACGGTCCTCACTTTGCTTTGGGCGGGGCATGTAGTGACACAAAGCCCTTGTTTTGTGTGTTGCCGCTTCGTCCGGGATGCTGCAGTACGTCTGTCATCCCGCTTTGTTTGCCACTATTAGTGCCCTGAGGTTCCAGTTGCATTGTTTGCCCTGCTGGTGTGTGGTTCCCATCCAGTGGTCGGAGGATAGGAATGTGAATTTGCCCTATGGAATTTCCATGAGTTTGTGTACCGTGTCCTGTGTATATGTGTTGTATTGTCTTTTGTATGGTGTGTTTTTCATACGTTGGGTACATTCCTATCCCGAACACCGGTTCTTGGGTGGTGGTTGGCCGCTATGGCAAAGTCCAGTGTTTTTTTCGGGTCCTCGTATTTGGCAAAGTACTTTGCTGTGTGGTGGTGCACACTTAGCGGGGTGAGGCGAAGAGTTCGGTCGTTATCCCAAAGGCTTGTTGCAGGGCTCTTTGCATTTGTGCTGGGAATGTCCTTTTCCTTTCCTCTTTTTCTTCTCTGCTACAATGCCGAATCAGGAGGTGTCCTATTTCTTCTTCGAAGGTGGAGATCCTTATCTTGTGGTCCTCCCAGAGTTCGGTTCTGAGGGTGCTTTGGTGTGGGGTTTGGTCTTCTGGCGTGCCCACCGCCTGGTGTGTATCTTTCCCGTAGCCAGTTAAGTTTCTCCATTGTGAGGGTTCTAATGTATTTCCCACTTTTGTGGTAGTGGTGTGCATACTCCCCTTCTATTCTTATTTGGCAGTAGTGCGCTCTGTTGTTCTCTATGCCTTGTTCCGGGTTTGTTTCCGTTGGGTCAAGGGTGAGGTTGTCTGGGGTGAGAGTGGGCCAGGCTCTGGCCTCGTGTGGTCTCCCCGAGAGTATTTCCTTCAGGGGTTTGGGGTTCTCTACTTGTTCCCTTGTCGTTTGTATATGTTGGCAAGGGTCTTTAGGGTTTGTGCCGGCTGGCCTCTTCTTTTAGCCATTTTCAAGTATTCGGTAAGTGAGTTTTTGGTTACTGCAAGGGAGCATTCACAGAACGCCAAACACAGATTGGACAAGGTGTCTTTATTCCAAAATATATTTACATCTAGAGTCAGCTAGCTAGTTCTAGTTCCTTAGGTGGTGAAAGTCAAAACTTGACAGGTAAAGGGGTCCCGGGTGCAACCAGAGCAGACCCCAAGCCTTGGGGTTGTCTGGTCCCAGAGTCCCGGGTACCGTTCCTTTTCCCCAAATATGGTATCAAGGAGTCTGGAACAGTTTGCTGCGCATTCAAGAGTGAGCTGCAAACCACAATACACGTTATTTCTAGATAGTTCCTAGAAATGACGGCTACCCAATCTTGCAGCAGCAGGATCTAACCATTGATCACTAAATCTACAACCACCAATCAGTGGTCTCTCCTAGCGTCATCAATCTAAAACTACCAACGTGGTCTGCTGAGGAGCCCTTCAACTTGACCAAGTTGTAAAACCAGGGTCAGCTCATCTCAGCCCTTTGAGTGAGTGTCGTCAATTCAGATCCGAGGGACTCACTCAATTTGCATTTCTCATCTGGGTCATGAGCCGTCGCTGGGCCGCGGGGTGTTTGGTCCTAGCGAAAATCCGCACAAGCACCCCCCGACATCCAGAGCCTTCTCTTCCGAGATCTCAACCGAGCATGTCCTGAGCCACGACTCAGGGACAAACCCCTAACCAGCCTAGAGGCAAAGGCCAATTGTCCCATGAACCTTTCCAGGTCCTTCCTAGCACACCAATTGGTTTGGGGAAAAAGCAAGGCCTTTTCCCGAAGGGCTCCACGCATCTTTTGTGGAAGGCTAGCCGACACTTGGCCCTCCCCAAACTCGTTAGTACACAGGCGAATACCATGAAATACAACGTCTTGCACTGGCCCCTCACACTTCTCTCAGGCCACATCTAGGCCCAGGAACTCTAGGATGTCTTGGAGCAGCTCTAGAGCCTCCAAAGCCAACGATTCTGACTCACAACACATCCAAAAGTCATCAAGGAACCCGACTGAAGCCGATAACCCTTCACCCCTCAAGAATATCACAAGGGCCTCCGTGACCTCATGGAACTTCCCCGGTACCGCCCAATGCCCAAACGGAAACCGGAGGTCGGCCACCATCTCACCCCTCCAAATGTACGTGTGATACCGGAGGTACTACAATGCTAGGGCAGGGTTCAGTAACGATGGGCAGTGTCACACCTGCGACGTCTACACGTGTAGGCGTAAACCTCGTAGAAGAACCCCAAGCAAAGCTGGCTCCTCGGTAGCGCCCGTCGATACCCCTACTCGTTGCGCGGTGTCATCAACAAGGTCAACATGCGAGGGACGATCGTCGCGGCCGCGACGATCGAGCCCGATAGTTGCGTGGTCTTCCGCGCTCCCCTCCTCAGCAGGCAAAGGAGAGCACGCCTGTGAACCGGGAGGAGTTCCCACCGGCTCACCCTGTCACTTACAGGCTTTGTCCTTCTTCTTGTGATCACCACCATAAGACGAACAAACGTAAGGGAACTTGCACCCATTCTTGGTACACTTGCCGGCGTTCCACTGGAAACAGGAAATCACTATCCTCATTGGCTTCGGTGACGCTCCAGCCCCCGAAAGATCCTTCTGCTTCCCCGTCCCCGCAGATCTCGAAGTCGATCGGCCCGCGTCCTTCCTAGCCTGGATAAAACGGGTCCAAGTCACCTCCAACATGAGAGGACAAAGCTCGAGGCGATGCGTTGGCGAATGCACTTGTCGTACTCCGCAACGCACTTGCCATCGTAGGAGTCCATCTTCATAAACAAGTCCAGAACGTACATGCGGTAGAAGTGAATCTCCCCTTCGAACGAGTCGGGCAACCCACGAGCGAACTGAAGTAGCCGGTAACCGAACTCCTCCTTCGTGCACTGCTTGGGCAAATGTGTTAAAACCCGTCCGTACTAGGTCTGAAACATCTCCCGGTACTCCGGCTGCGCCGTTTCCACCGGCTGCGGGAGCGCGCGATTCAGTCACTGTAGCGGGCGTGCGGTGACGTTTAGGTTCCCCATCGCAGCTGAAGAATGTTGCATGAGGTCCGCCTCAAAGTAGTCGCCGTTAAAGGCTTGGCCGCAACGTCCAGCACTCCGCGCTGCTTCCCGACGGACTCGTTGTTCGCAGCCTTGTCACCAACGCTAGGTCCCGCGTCTTCCCGAAAGAGCACCTTCCCGTCTGGGAGCTCCTCCAGCCAGTTCTCCTTCCTAGGATCCGGGAGGGAGTCGATGTTCGCCTCAGGGGCACTTGCGAAGGTGTGCGTGCCAAATCACGGTCGATCCACGTAAAAACGCAATGTACTTCTCCAGAGACGCAGGTGCGCACTCCCGCGCATCCTCCAAGTCGTCCAGAGTCGCCATCTCACAACCTTCACCGCGATGTCCGGGCAGGCACCAGGTCGAATGCTTCAGTCCAGCTCGTCACCAAAAGCGTGCGGGAACTCCTTCACCCCCTTCGCCACTCGTAGCGCGGCGCGGTAAGCTCTCCTGACGCGTCCCGACGCCTTTGCCCGTCTGCGTGATGTCGCTGGTGACGCGTTTTGCTTTGTAGCTGGCTCCGGCGAGACTGACTCCCGTCGGGTGGGTCTCTTTCTTTTCGGTAGAGAGTCCCGCTCTTCATCTTCTTCCTCTTCCTCCGAGACTACGTCCATCTCGTCCTCTTTGTCCCAGTCCGCCACCAATGCCTCGGCGGCTTTCAGAACACGGCCTGCGGCCAGAAACGTCTTACGAATTACCCTGGCGTGCACCGCAGTGGCGTTTTGCCAGGGAGTTGTCACTGTCGGGCCTAGCTGCAGCCTCTGCCCGACTTTCTTGTAAAACTTCGCCGTAGTGTCCACGACGGTCTCCATGAGCAATTGTTGCCTGCGTCCCGGCAGCTGCTGAAACCACGGAATGAAGGCCTTCAACCCGTTCAGCAACACATTCTAATGGCGAAGAGCCGAGGCCGTAGACCCATGCTTGAACCTGCCCAACTTCCTGGTGCAGTCGAGCAAGTCCTTCAAATTCATCGACAATGGCATGACCACCTCTGCTTCTCAAATGTCTGCAAACGGGTCCGTTGGTACCTATTCCAAAGAATAGCATAGTCGTGAGCTCGTCGGGGGATCCTGCTTAGACCCACAGAAAGAGATAGTGTTGTACTGCACTAAATTCTCCGGTGACGGTCACACCGTTGAAGGTAATGTCGTATTTGAGGGGGTCGTTGCAATGACCAATGAGGCCAGCAAAGCTGCTGAAGGGAGTCTTGTCCGCACAAAAGTCACACGGGCAGAAGTTCCGTGGGGCAAGGCTGCGGCAGCAGTGGTGGTATCTTTGTTTGGGACAGAATTCTCAGTCGCGAGGACCAGGAAATTGTCTCAGGTCAGCAAATCTCTCCTTCAACTGCTTGTACACTTCGTGCACCTCGGGATGGTGATGTAAATTGGTCAGACTACGGGCAGCCCGGATGTCCGATCTCGAGAATCCACACTCGAGGTCACTGTCAGAAGCCAGACTTAACTTGACAAAAGAGAACTCAAAAGAGTCCTCGTCCAGCAACAGAAAAAAACTTGAACAAATTTGAAGCTCTGGTCGTCAGACAGATTTTTATTTTAGTGTCTGCAATAGAGTGTGAAGGAGTCTGGAACAGTTTGCTGCGCATTCAAGAGTGAGCTGCAAACCACAGTACAAGTTATTTCTAGTTCCTAGAAATGACGGCTACCCAATCCTGCAGCAGCAGGATCTAACCATTGATCACTAAAGCTACAACCACCAATCAGTGGTCTCTCCTAGTGTCATCAATCTAAAACTACCAACGTGGTCTGCTGAGGAGCCCTTCAACTTGGCCAAGTTGTAAAGTAACCAGGGTCAGCTCATCTATGCCCTTTGAGTGAGTGTCATCAATTCAGATCCGAGGGACTCACTCAACTTGTATTTCTCATCTGGGTCATGAGCTGTCACTGGGCCGCAAGGTGTTCGGTTCTAGCTCTGGCAGAGGTGTTTCAGAACTTTGAGAACTCAAGCCTGAGTTCTTACTCAAATCAGGAGCTTTTAGGCTCATTTTACCAGGGTTCTGAGCACCATTCTAATGACAATTTCAAAGGCCAAGCCAGGGGCAGTACAGTTCCACAATAACCGCAATTAACCCTTTGCAATCTTAATTGTTCATACTCCACATGTAGAAGTCTGCGCCGTCCGTGCCCTTCCAGTGTGTCCTGTATTGTGTGACTTGGGAGTAGGGGTCGGTCAGGTCTACGGGGTACATTATTTTCGTGAGGACCGCTGTGGGCGTGTCAAGTGTGCCTTTTGTGGCTAGGTTGGTGTCGAGGTGTTCTGCCATGGGGCCATCAGTTTCCTGCGCCCATTTGCACACGGTGTGGCTGTGTTGTTCCATTACCTCCCCTTCCCTCTTGTGGAGGCGTTCGGGCCCTTCGTTTTCGAGTATTCTTGCGAGCGGGTGCACCGGGAGTCTGCGGCGTATTTCCGTTTGGGGGACTCTTCTTTCTTCCCATACCGGTTTTTGTGCTTCTAGCTGTTCTCAGTTGAGGTGGGGAAGGGTGGTTTTGGTCACCGCAACGTCCAGCGGCCCGCTTTGGTGTAGGTGCCGGTATTGTACTTTCAGGATCCGGTTTTTGTTGGTGATGTAGAAGTCCCCTGGGGTGGCTATGCCGTTCGGTAGTTTCTCACATATGTATGGGTACAGGTGTGCCAACCCTCTTACTATTGTGTCGGTGTGCTCTTTGAGGACTGCATCGTCATATTGTTTCCTCATGGTGTGTGTGCTTAGTGCGTACTTGCCATCCGGCGTTGTGAGGAGTGCGAGTTCAGGGAAGGGTGCAAACAGGGTTATGCACGTCGTGAAGTTCAGGCCTTCTGGTTTGTTTTCTGGTATTGTAGTCTTGGTGAGTGGGTCGGTGCATGGTATGCACGCATCTAGGTCGGGTGGTACCGGTATGTCTCCATCCATAATTTTGCCCTCTTTCGTCTGTCTTGTTGTTCCCTCCATTTGTTTCCCCGTTTTTTGCCTGGTCCGTCCGTAGATAGATGTTCCATTATTTTTTGTGGCGAATTTTGCAAGTTTTGCAGCACCCCTCCTGTTCCTTGGAATGTTATGTTGTAACGTAGCAGGGCATTCAGTTTTCTGAGGGTGTTGTATTTTGTTTGGCGTCCCCCCCAGAGTTGGACTTTTCAGACATCTTGTATTGTGATAATAGCGTTTTCATGAATTTCCTCCCCTCCCCACCCACCCCCAACCCCACAGCAACCCCAGGCGCAGGGGTACAATTCTGGATACAGCAACTCTTGGTTAAACACACCTTGAACCCCAGTCGCTTTAATGATCTGCAGGATCAACTACACACTGACAGTAGATATGGCTAAAGTCGCAGCGGATATGCATATATCACAGACTGATACCTCTGAACAACTGGCCCTGTGTCGAGGAAGTTATATTCAATATACTTTACATATGCTCATACTCAACTTTTCTTTTTTCTAACCAGCCATGCCTCAATCAAAGCAGTGCTGACAACGGAGACGGGTCCAACCCGTCTTTGATCGAAGGGCCACGATTTACATGAGGCTCTGTCACCGATAAATCGAGCTAGAAAACATCAGGATCTTCCCGCCGTTCCCGTCTCGAGCGGATCCCTTAAAACGCAGGCTTGGTATCGGCAATAGAGCCAAGGGATATTCAGGATCTACGTGGCTGGGTCCGTCTCGGTCGGACACGCAATATTTTAGGATTTATCTCGAGTGGAGCCGTCGAGATCCGGGCTTCGTGAGGACCTGTCTTTGTGCGATTCAATGAATTTGAGGATTTGGCTCCGGATATTTGCAAAGACAGCATTTGAAAATTGAGTTTTCTAAGTATAAAGTCTAAGTGCATTTCACATCTTTCTGGAAACTTTCCGCGAAGTGGTGGCGATGTCGACCGGTGTCAATCGCAACAATGTGCAAAATAGCCATCCCCTCCTTGGAAGGTGTAATATCGGCTGAAAATCTAGCCACAGTCGTCACGGAACTCCGGCTTCATCATCGGCTGAAATGTAGTGATATTGATAATAGAATGGCGGCTCTCCTTCGTTTCGGCTAAAAATGAGTCAATAATTATCACGTGATATCGGCCTTAATATTGGCTGAAATGTATTGTAGTTGTATTCATCATGAAATGTTGGCTTTACTGTCGGCTGAACTGCAGTTATATTCAGTATGTACTTTCGGCTTTGATATCGGCAGAAATATAGTCACCATAATATGACGGAAGTTTGGTTTTCGATAACAGCTGGCAATGTAGCCATGCATACTTAGAGTATCCGTCTCCGACGGATAAAACCTTAAGTACTTTGGCTCCGTCTCGCTCGAGTGGAGGCGTGAAAACTTTGGTTCGGTGCATTCCCGCATCGGTTTTTTGGTTTATGTCTCGATTGAATCCATAAAATTTCAGGTTTTGCACGTACCCGTCTCAGTCGAAGTCTTAGCAATCTAGGCTCAGTGTTCTATGGAACCGGGCAATGGTCAGGCTGCGGCAGAGATGGTTTGGCTCCGTTGTTGACTCTCCCCCCAAAATAGTCTACAAAATTAATATACGGCACACAGTTGCGACCTCGTGTTGATCACACCTTGATTAAGCGGTCTAAAGTCGTTGAAGATACATGCTGCATCTTAATCAATCTGCTTGCATGGTGCTGGCAAGCGAGGATGATGGTGGGGGGATGGGCATATGTTGTGTACGATTTTGATTAAGTATCCTGCTGGTGAGTGACCTGTTGGGCATGGCATACTGATGATCTGCACGAGCCAATATGTATTGACCCTATCACGCAATGCATGCGTTGCGTTGAGTCGATACAGCAACATAAACTGGACTTGGCAGGCCTGCATACAATCAGCACAAATGCTTTTTGTTTATATGAACTGAATTACTAGCCAGTAGCTCGCTGTGCACATGCTCTTACGGAATTTGTAGTGAGTAAAAATGAGATCAGGGATGCTCTACGATTAAAATATGTGTTATACCACTGTCCTTCGTTCTGAACATCTGAAGTTGCTTGTATGTATGTTGATCTTGAGAGGCAAAAAGGGGCGTTTGATATCACAATGCAGGTTTGCCACCCGCACCACCTCCCCCCCCTAGATCACCCCCACCTTCTCCTTTGCCGCCAGTACCCCCACCACCCACCTACAATGTGTCATACACAGCGCGCTGGGGTAACGTCAGCGGCACACACTCGTCAGGCACCGGCCCTGCTGACGATGACGACTTCCTGTACCAGTACATCCGCACCACTGCCGCGGCAGCCGGCGTGGACGAGGCTGCGGTGAGCATAGTAGCATGCGTGGTGTGCTGTGGCCACGGCCCGCCCCGCCCCCCAGCCCCCTTCCCCACCCCCTCTGCCTCATGGACCTCCGCCCAGCCCCTCCCCTCCCACCCCAGCCCAGTCCCCCTCCATCCCAGCCCAGCCCCCCTCCCACCCCACCCGAGCCCTCCTCCCTCTCCTCCATATCCTGTTGACAATGACGTTGAGAGGCGCAGACGGCGGCGGCGGCTGCTCTCCTTGATGGATCAAGGGTGCACCCTGCAGCCTCCGCTTGCTGACGAGGCTGCCGTGTCGCCTTCGGAGGCCAGCAACGAGCCGCCGGAGCGCCGCCGGCGCCGGCTCAGCGGGTATGCTGGCGGGCAGTGGGCCGGGATCGAGCTGGAGACCGTGGTTGAGACGAGCTCCATGGAGCAGTCGGAGGAGCTCGTGGAGATGCTGCGGAGCCCGCACGTGATCTACGGCAATAATGACACCCTCTTACCTTCTCCGCCCTCGCTGCCTCCACCTCCATGCGCACCGCCACCGTCTCCACCCCCGTGGTGGTACGAATGCGGCAATGGCGCCGACTACTGCGAGCGGCGGCGAATGCGGCGGCTGCTCGGCAGCAGATACAACGCGCAGTGGGTGTACGGGGTCCCCAACGTCACGGACATCTCCACCTCTAGCGAGGTGCTGCTGTTCGCTGTGACCTCCGCCAGCAGCTGCGCCGAGAGCCTGGCGTACGGCCCGAGCTCCGTCACCGAGGCCAGCTCAGCGTACCTCAGCACGGAGCACCGAGATATGCTGCACACAAGGTGGTGGCAGGTGCTGAAGCCCGATGGCATCTCCGCGCGTGCCACCATCGACTGGGTGTTCTACGACGAGAAGACCCTGCAGGAGCGCTTCGAGGCCGCCGCAGCCTCCGGGGAGCGCGTGCGCTGGAGCATCACGGACGAGGCCGATGGCACCCGGTGGTCAAAGTCCGGCACGTGGTGGTACTCGGACGGGCTATGGGACGTGGCGTCGAAATTTGCAGGGTCCGGGGGGTCCTTCTCAGGAGACGACGGAGCGTGGGGCGCTGCATCAGGCACCGTCAATGGCAACTCGAATGTGCCCTCGGACTTCTGGGGGCACGGCAACTTCAACAGTGGGGACAGCGAGTGTGCCAATGTATATCTGGGGTCATCATCTGGGGCAACATGGCAGTCATCGCTGAAAAACCTGATGTACTTGCACGTGGGCGCAATGACTTGGCCACCGTTGCCCACCATCTCCGCCACCACCACCCACCCCACCTCCACCCACCCACCTCCTTCTCCACCACCCAGTCCTTCTCCACCACCACCCACCGCCTCCACCCAGCCCACCTCCTTCCCCACCTCTTTCTCCATTACCGCCTCCTTCTCCACCTTCTTCTTTGCCACCAGTACCCCACCACCCACCTACAATGTGTCATACACAGCGCGCTGGGGTAACGTCAGCGGCACACACTCGCCAGGCACCGGCCCTGCTGACGATGACGACTTCCTGTACCAGTACATCCGCACCACTGCCGCGGCAGCGGGCGTGGACGAGGCTGCGGTGAGCATAGTGGCATGTGTGGTGTGCTGTGGCCACGGCCCGCCCCCCCGCCCCCAGCCCCAGCCCCAGCCCCCTTCCCCACCCCCTCTGCCACATGGACCTCCGCCCAGCCCCAGTACCCCTGCTCCACCCCAGCCCAGCCCCTTCCCCCTCCTCTATATCCTGTTGACAATGACGTTGAGAGGCGCAGACGGCGGCGGCGGCTGCTCTCCTTGATGGATCAAGGGTGCACCCTGCAGCCTCCACTTGCTGACGAGGCTGCCGTGTCGCCTTCGGAGGCCAGCGACGGGCCGCCAGAGCGTCGCTGGCGCCGGCTCAGCGGGTATGCTGGCGGGCAGTGGGCCGGGATCGAGCTGGAGACCGTGGTAGAGACGAGCTCCATGGAGCAGTCGGAGGAGCTCGTGGAGATGCTGCGGAGCCCGCACGTGATCTACGGCAATAATGACACCCTCTTACCTTCTCCGCCCTCGCTGCCTCCACCTCCATGCGCACCGCCACCGTCTCCACCCCCGTGGTGGTACGAATGCGGCAATGGCGCCGACTACTGCGAGCGGCGGCGAATGCGGCGGCTGCTAGGCAGCAGATACAACGCGCAGTGGGTGTACGGGGTCCCCAACGTCACGGACATCTCCACCTCCAGCACAGGCGAGCTCCTGCTGTTCGCAGTGACCTCCGCCAGCAGCTGTGCGGAGAGCCTGGCGTACGGCCCCGGCGCCCTCACCGAGAGTTCCAGCTCAGCGTACCTCAGCACGGAGCACCGAGATGTGCTGCACACACGGTGGCGTCAGGTGCTGAAGCCCGATGGCATCTCCGCGCGTGCCACCATCGACTGGGTGTTCTACGACGAGAAGACCCTGCAGGAGCGCTTCGAGGCCGCCGCAGGCTCCGGGGAGCGCGTGCGCTGGAGCATCACGGACGAGGCCGACGGCACGCAGCGGTCCCTTTCCGGCACGTGGCGGTACTCGGACGGGCTATGGGACGTGGCGTCGAAATTTGCAGGGTCCGGGGGGTCCTTCTCAGGAGACGACGGAGCGTGGGGCGCTGCATCAGGCACCGTCAATGGCAACTCGAATGTGCCCTCGGACTTCTGGGGGCACGGCAACTTCAACAGTGGGGACAGCGAGTGTGCCAATGTATATCTGGGGTCATCATCTGGGGCAACATGGCAGTCATCGCTGAAAAACCTGATGTACTTGCACGTGGGCACAACGACTTGGCCACCGTTGCCCCCACCATCGCCGCCACCACCACCCACCCCACCTCCACCAGTCCTCCCCTCCACCTCCGCTAGCGCTCCTTCTCCACCATCCCCCTCCTCCATCCCCGTACCCACCGCCATCGCCATGCCCTCCTCCATCTCCCCCGTCCCCAACGCCATTGTCGCCTCCACCTGCATCTCCACCGGGATGTCAAAGCACGTGTTATGGTGAAACATGTGATTTTTGGGGATATTATAACTATCAGTGCTCTGAATTGACAAATGTTTACGGCTGCAATTGCACCCTGTGCAATTGCGCTTTGGATGGACTCTTGTCACCTCCATTGCCTCCACCGTATCCACCAACACACCAACTTCACCCCAACCTTGGTTCTGACTCCGACTCCGACTCCGAATCTGACTCTGACTCTGATAACGACCGCGCTGACTACGACACAGATGACTTTGCCACTTTGCCAGGTATAATGCCTTGTGACCACTCGCATTTCTCAAAAAAAATATTGTGCGTACTAGAAAGGGTATTCATTCCGCAAGTATGAAATTGTATCGAAATTGTCGGTGTGTTGAAACATTTATTGTTTTTCTCTCTATCTCTTTACCAAGAACAATCACATTTGCTAAGCATTAAAAGAATTACTTCATTTTGCTGTTTAATTTTTCTTTGTAGTTAGGGATGATGTTGTTTGGAAATGTTAGGTAGGGATGGTTATCTGTGAACATTTAAGAGCTCGCTCTTCAAGGACTCTTGGGACATTTATTGTAGGGTTTATTTCAGTATGCACGTACCACGTATGCCAACACCCAATATCTGCTCAGTGAGGCAGCTCAACTCCGCCCCACGCTATTGGCAAATGGCATGCACCATGCCCTGCCCAGATTGTACCGCCTGGCTAGGCAGTGGACATGGCGGAATCATCGCACTCTGATAGAGTTTGGACCTGACCTTCGTAACATGCTACATCCTAAGTCTGAGTTAGCGCGTCTTGCTTCGGCTGCACCTGATGCATACGCGTGGTTCTAATCCAATTGTGCTAAACATTGCCATATAACGGATGTCATGACAGGTGACACGAACACGTCTTGGGAGGAAGTAACAGTCGCGTACTCAGCTTCGTGGATATCAACAGAGACGCCCTCGATCACAGACGATTCCCTATTTCTCAGTGAGTATTTGCAAGTTACGGCAGATGCAGCAAACGTAGACATTTCAGCGGTACGAATAACCGCGTGCGAAGTTTGTTGTGATAACGGGCAGACGGAATCTCCACCGCCATCGGCCTCTGACCCAGGTCCAACTCGCAGACATGTGTTAAGTATGGATTCCCCGCGTCGCAAGTTGCAAAGCTCGTCCATCGAAGGGCAGTGCAAAGTGCTGCAATACTCTTCCACGTTGGGGAGGAAACTCTCCGGACACAAAGTGCGTCACCGTTCACTCATTGTAGAAGATGACGCGGTTGTTCAGCAGAATGTTGCAGAATTGACATGCCAGGAGGTCTCAAGCTTGTTGGGAGTATACGGATTTCAACAGTATCAGCAGAAGTTCCTCGAAGAGCAAATTGATGGTGAATTGCTTTTAGCATTGGAGAAGGAGGACCTCCTTGAGCTAGGGGTTGCAACATCCCTACAGCGTAAAAAACTGCTTGTCTGGATCCGAAAGATCGAGAGGCTACAAGAGGATTCCAAGTCACCAGCACCAAGCATTGCGCCTTCCATCGGCAAAGAAGAGCACGCCTCGGCTGCAACATTGCATTCGCGTGATTTCGCCACGACAAGTAATCACCAGCGCCGGTTGCTTGCCCCTGAACAATCAAAGATCTGGGAATCGATATGGGTGAACACCTCAGTGGCATTTGGCTCTTCTACAACTTCCGCTGCGGAGTTCAGCAACGATCTCCAAACACCCTCCATAATTTACAACGAGCAAGTCTGGGCATACGATGCGCCAAATATCACAAATATCGAAAATGTTTCCATCATCACAGGTATGAATTCGGTCGCTTTCTTTGCACATTCTTGCATCGGCACTATCATCAGTTGGTGTTCGTCAAATCAATGAAAATACCCAGCAGTCAAATACCCAATACTCCTTAGGTCAAAATTTCAGTCATGCACAGAGCGCCCGTCGGTGCTGAGGATTCTGAGCCACACACGCTCTATTGTTAATGCTCTTTGGTTCTTCCGTAAGAATACAGGCGTGCATCTGTTGCCAGCGGTCTGGCGTGAAACAGATGCGATTAATTGCGCTGCAGACCTGGCTTGTAATGTAGCTCTTCTCACAAGAGTAGAGCATATAGGCAAGCATATTTCACTTCTCAAAGCAAGAATCGGTTTGCCTGTGTACAAAAAGTCCAATTGTCCCATATAATGAATATGCTAATTATGATCATATAATGAACAAGAGTGCATACTTAGTAGGTAGAAGTTCATATCATACGATACGATACATGCATAAAACGTTGTGTGTGTGTGTGCTTATCCTAGGATCGACTCCTTTGGCACCCCGTAGCTACAGAAGACCGGCTGCACTATGTACCCACGCCGGGGATCAAAGGATTCAGCACACACTTCGGGACACTCATCCGGATTCTCCGGAGCTCACTAGTGAAGAATGGGACCCCCTAAGCCTCGCTGAGCCACCCGAGCCCCTCTGCATCTGCACCGCCAGCGCACTGCCACCTTGTGCCTGAAGCCGATTCATCCCTGCCCCCCGAGCTGCGCGAGCCATATCTCCACCACCAAGCCCACGCGCAAGACCACCCCTCTGCTCCCTGAGCCTCACTGGGCCACCTGAGCCCCTCTGCGGCTGTCCTGCCGGCGCACTGCTGCTGTGTCTCTGGAGCCGGCTCACCTCCGCCAATCGAGCCACCCCTCCACCACCAAGCCCACACCCCACATCACCCCGCTGCCCCCTACAGCCTGGTCCCAAGAGAGCTTGCCCACCCACGCCACGGCCAGAATGCCCAAGCGCTGTCCCAAGGGGCTGAGAATGATAAACTGGGTTGCCCTCATCCAAACTTGCGCATCCGCCACCGACTTGCGCCTGTAGCCCTCTACCCCCAGCACCAACTCCCCGTGACTGGAGCCCTTGCGCTGATTGCCTTGCGAGGTGGCCGCGAACTTGAGCAATGCGCTCCACACTTGCGCTGTAACTGTCACGCCGCACTGTTCCTACTTGGGGTCCCATCCCCACAGTTGCCTGTGTGTCCCAAGCCCTCCCGGTGGCCGATAGTTCACCACCCGGTCGTCGCCTTCCCGACAGCTGCTCACTGTTAGTTCCGGCACGGCCAGCAACCTCGCCCGGTGGGCGCGGAAGCTGATGAGATGCCGTATGTTGCCGTGCAACCTGTTGTAAGTGGTCATCGCTGCCAGGATGGGCCCCCGGGCTCTGAGGGGCCCGGCGTGTGTCATCTCCACCCGCGGACCTCCCCACATCTCCCCCGTCATCCTCATCAGTTCCCCCCATGCCATCAACCCCCCCAAGAAGGCCGGCCACCCGCCTGCTCGCCCCCATCAAGGTGGCCACCCCTCCCTCAGCCAAGGCCATTGCTTGCTCCGGCGAGGCCCCACTCTGCTCCTGAGTCCAGACCCCACTCTCCGGGCCCGGCGACAAAAGGTCATCCCACTCATTCAAGATATCCTCGACACTTGACGCCGCCTGGCTGAGCCCGCCTATGCCTGCCCGCGCCCCTCCAGATCGCGCCTCGGCGGTGCCCCCTCCTTGACCCCCCACAGTGCCCAGATGCTCCGCCTCCCGCCGCACGTCCTCCATGCTCTCCAAAAGCCTCGATGTCATCGCGCCTGCCTCGCCTGCCTCATCGAGAGCCTGCCGAGACCGCTCACGCTGCGTTCCCTCAGATTCCTGCGTCCCACCGCGAGACCCATCCTGCGTGGCAGTCTGTCTCCTCGAGCGCGTCCTCCCACGCTCTGTCCATCAGTGCCAACCTCTCCGCCCCTTCCCGTCGGTCCGCCTCCCCCCGATCCAGGTCCGGGCCCATGCCTCCTCCCACTCGCCCTCCGCCAGCCCAACGCCACCCACTTCCGGCCGGACATCGCCCTACAGCCCGCCTGATGATCAGCCCTGCAGCCCCCCGTGCAAGCGGGAAAGAAAGCAGCCGGACCCACTTCTCCTTCCAGCCCACCGCCCCGCCACGTGCCGCTTCCTCGTCCTCGTCCTCGTCCTCGTCCCCATTGCCATCCACCTGCTCTCCCCCTTCCGCGTTCGCCTCCATGTACCGCCGCTCCCTGAAGCGCCGCTGCGTCTTCCGAAGGAATCCATACGCCGCAGGCCCCAGCCCACCTTACACCTCCACCCCAAAGGGGATGAAGTGATGTGGGCGGACATCCCCGTACGTCGCCACCTTGCTCTCCTCTACCTTCTTCGCCGCCGCCCCGTGTGTGTGTGTGGAG
The DNA here is from genome assembly GCA_001247695.2 of Cymbomonas tetramitiformis. Taxonomy (NCBI): domain Eukaryota; kingdom Viridiplantae; phylum Chlorophyta; class Pyramimonadophyceae; order Pyramimonadales; family Pyramimonadaceae; genus Cymbomonas; species Cymbomonas tetramitiformis. The sequence continues at coordinate 20,106 of LGRX02000468.1, read as the reverse complement.
AGGCAGAAGGTCGTGATGTACACCTTCTGTGTTTTCCCTTGAATTTTGTGGGGAGCACTTAGGTGCCCGCATGTTTCCTTTTTTTGACATGGGGTGTCCATGCTGTGTGGTGTGACTGCATTCATGACATAACCATGGACCAACAGGTCCCATCCATCGACCGGGAGCCACTGGGGGGCATGCCAGCAGGGTCCGCTTACTCCGTAACCCAGAGACCAACAGTTGTTTGGCGACGATCGGTCACATCGTATCATCTTTCCATGCTGCTTTGCATTTGGGTTGGGAATATGTATGCGTTTGTGGTATCTTGTCACGGCCCCGCCCTGCTCTTGATTTGCTTTTCACATCCACTGGGATGATGATGGGCTGGCTTTTGTTGGCCGATCTCATGCCGTTTAGTGTGTGCTTATCCTTCGACCGACTCCTTTGGCACCCCGTAGCCATAGAAGACCGGCTGCACTATGTACCCACGGCGGGGATCAAAGGATTCAGCACACACTTCGGGACACTCATCCGGATTCTCCAGAGCTTACTAGTGAAGAATGGGACCCCCTAAGCCTCACTGAGCCACCGGAGCCCCTCTGCATCCACACCGCCAGCGCACTGCTGCCTTGTGCTGGAAGCCGGCTCATCCCTGCCCCCCGAGCTGTGCGAGCCATATCTCCACCACCAAGCCTACGCGCAGGACCACCCCTCTGCTCCCTGAGCCTCACTGGACCACCTGAGCCCCTTTGTGACTGCCCTGCCGGCGCACTGCTGCTGTGTCTCTGAAGCTGGCTCACCTCCGCCACTCGAGCCACCTCTTCACCACCAAGCCCACATTCGGGACCATCCCGCTGCCCCCTACATGCCCCAGAGCCTGGTCTCAAGAGAGCTTGCCCACCCACGCCACGGCCAGAATCCCCAAGGGCTGTCCCAAGGGGCTGAGAATGATAAACTGGGCCGCTCTCATCCGAACCTGCGCGCCCGCCACCAACTTGCGCCTGTAGCCCTCTACCCCCAGCACCAACTCCACATGACTGAAGCCCTTGCACTGATTGCCTTGCTTGCGAACTTGAGCAATGCGCTCCACTGCCCTACAACTGTCGTGCCGCACTGTTCCTACTTGGGGTCCCATCCCCACAGTCGCCTGTGTGTCCCAAGCCCTCCCGGTGGCCAATAGTTCACCATCCGGTCGTCGCCTTCCCGACAGCTGCTCACTGTTAGTTCCGGCACGGCCAGCAACCTCGCCCGTGGGCACGGAAGCTGATGAGATGCCGTATGCTGCCGTGCAACCTGTTGTAAGTGGTCATCGCTGCCGGTATGGCCCCCCGGGCTCTGAGGGGCCCGGCATGTGTCAACTCCACCCACGAGCCTCCCCACATCTCCCCCGACACCCTCCTTAGCTTCCCCCACGCCAGCAACCCGCCCAAGAAGGCCGGCCACCCGCCTGCTCGCCCCCATCAAGGTTACCACCCCTCCCTCAGCCAAGGCCATTGCTTGCTCAGGCGAGGCCCCACGCTGCTCCTGAGTCCAGACCCCACCCTCCGGGCCCGGCGATGAAAGGTCCTCTCACTCCGCCAAGATATCCTCGACACTTGACGCCGCCTGGCTGAGCACGCCTGTGCGCACCCCTCCAGATTGCGCCTCGGCGGCGCCCCCTCCTTGACCTCCCACAGTGCTAAGATGCTCCGCCTCCCGCCGCACATCCTCCATGCTCTCCAAAAGCCTCGATACCATCGCGCCTGCCTCGCCTGCCCCACCGGAAGCCTGCTCAGACTGCTCATGTTGCGTTCCCCCAGATTCATGCGTCCCACCACCCAATCCATCCTGCGTGGCTGTGTGTGTGTGTGTGTACACATATAGGAGATGAAAAATATGCGGAAGATGAACGGATAGAGATCGTGAACATATATGATTATGTGATCTCGGTGTGGATGATGCAGGTGACGAAATATGGCCAGCTACCATCGAAGTGTGTGGCACCATACAGAGCAACACAGTCTGGTACCGCAATACTACTTATTATCTAACCTGTCAAGTATTGGTGAATCACACCGCTGATCTTCTTATTGAGCCGGAAACAGTCATCTATTCCTTCAAAGAGCATCATAATGGAGTTCTGATCTTGGTCACCGAGAAAGTGGTACTCCAAAAATGCTCGATTTTGACGGAAGCAGGCCGCAGATGTCTGCATGCAGTGTGATCAAGTTGCAGGAAACATCAACGACCCACCATGTCCCGCTGGAATGCATTGCATGGCACAGCCTTGATGAATGAAAGGGACCAACAGTGAATCTTTCTGCCTGATTTGTACACTTACTTCTGTTATGTATATGCACGCCATTAACGAGTTCTACAGAAAACACGGACGACCAGCAGTGAATTACAGTGTTTATAAATGTTGATTTGTCCTTTTGCTTCCCGAGTGGTGCCCTTGATCTAAGGCAATTCATACATGCCAATTCACGTCTGGCCTGCGACTTATATGATGCAAGCATGCTCAGAGAGACCAGTTGGATACAGCGTGCATATCTGTCCACTGCAGAACTCCTCCCTGCATAATGCAATTATGTTGCAAACATGCTACAACATAACAAGCGGTACACATCAAGGCATGCATGTCTTGCATAATTGTACAATGAAGAAGAGCTTGAAACATGCAGCAAAATAATGTATGGTGTGCGGCGGATTGTAGGAACACTTGATGAGACATGCATCCGCACACACACACGCGCACCCGACTGAACGGCATGGCCACTGCCGCGACTCAACTGGGGACATCGGATGTGTTTACCGCGGAGGGGGGCGTCTGAAAAGCAATTTTTATCGAAATTTCAGCATAATCTTTGAAAAATGGCGTTTATGTTAAGAATGCGATATTGAGTGTCCTCGTATGCCTAATGTCTGTGCGAGTTTAAGCTTGATTTGGGATTTCGGGGGGAATCGAGCAAAGTGCCTAAATACATGGTTGTAAATTTAACCAAATATCAGTCATTGCAGAACTAGATACGGATCCCACGCCATATAAATGGGTCATGTTGGCGGTATTATTTAGATAAACAATTAGAATGAGAATGGGAAGACACTATCATTTGCGATGGACAGATAGGCAATGTGTTATCGCATATGATGGTTGGGGATGGAAACAAGCATTTGATGCTTGCATGGAATAATTTAACATTGTAACATACTATACTCGACTTCCCCCCCCGAAATGTTTAAGTCGCGAGATTATCAAACTTTTATACGTATACAGTAACGGCAGTCAAATAGTTGCATAGTTTCGATAGCGTCTCGATCAAGAAACGAAAATGGATTGTATGCATGCAGATCGCAATGTAAGTTCGGCAATTGGTCACCAACTGGTTCGCTCGGATACCCCACGCGAGGGTGCAAGCTGCACAAACTGTGCAGTGTGGTTTCGAATTCCACCGCTCTCACTGACTTCGCGCTTGTGATTTTGCAGGGATTTTCTCACATTTTTCGCACTCCTGTTTCGAATTTGTACAGTTTCTCGTGGCGTGTGCAGCTGGTTTTACTTTTTCATCTTAGTTGACATTTTTGCTTTTATCATGTGCAGGTATTCCAAATGGTTGTTACTCGCTGGCGAGACGCATTTTGTTGTGTCGAAATTTCTGCTCGAGTTGGAATTTTAGCTTTCAGCTATTTTCAAGGCGCTGATAGTTATCCGTTCACAGATCTTGCTGTGACAGCTCTTAATTTTTACTCGCTATGTATTCCTCAGTGGTGTTAAAATGTATCTGCATACTTTTGCAATTAAAACAAATCGTAGTACTTTGCGTGTGTGTGAATGATGCCCACTCGCTTTGCTGATTGTATGCCTTACTCCCTTTGAACTTTATCACTATATACATACCGAGATTTGAGTTGGGGTTTAGGGTTAATATAGACCTCCGGAGGTGTCCAAAGGGTGACCAGAGGCCGTGGCAAGTCCCGAAATATCTCCCGATGGGTCATGTTGACATCCTAGCATGTTGGGGTACCCTTGGATGCACCCAATTCCGCGTTGTATCGAGGCGGGAATGGCCTCTTACATGAATACGCCACTCATATTCAGACATATTCAGACAATTCAGACAATTACGTTCAGTTCAGACCATTCATATCGTAACGATTCATATCGAAATTCGGACGACTTGCCAACCTTCTTTTAGCCAAGGATGCGGCTAAACTATCGCAGTGGTCTAAATACAGCGCGTATATGTGGCTCAAACCTGGCATATATATAACACCGCAGAGCAGTGATATAACTCTACTGAGTCGGAACCCTAAAACAGGGTTAATAACACCGTAAGGGCGACTTCGTTTTTAGCAGTATGGGATCAGTATGAGCGCAGAAACATCCATAACTGCCACGGTAGTCAACTATTGGATATTTATGAAGTATTAGTGTCCATATTGGGGACTTGGGCGAGGTCCCTCAACCCTGCGATGTCCGCCAAACTCGATATATCGAGTGGGGGACTTGGTGGAAAGTGCAGAGGTGTTCTGCTGGCAGGTGACAAAAGCGTGGTCTAATAAAGGCTTCAAATTAAGGATATGGTATTTTTTATTGATATACACCATGATACGTCATCGTCTACTCACAACATCAAGTCAATAGTGGTGGCATGTTCATGGCGGATGCCCAAAAATGCCCCCAACAGCTGCTCAACAGAATTTTATTAAGTTTTTCTTAAGTGATGGTGGGTCACATATATTCATGTGTGCACATGCGGTGTGAGTGATAATTACAAGTAATCGCTCACCTTTAAGAAAACCCGCCGATAAGAAACCAGCCAGCTTTTCAGGGGGGGGCGTGGGGGTACGCAAGTTGGTGAGAATCGCTGACTGGTTTTTTTGAGCTATGAAATAGTCGAAAATAAGAAATATGGGTGCTGGCGCCGCAGGCGGAAACTTTTGAAAATGTCGCCTTTTTAAGGGTTTATCATTGGACTTTTAAGAAAATTGCTGGCTGATTGAAAGAAAATACTTGCTAATTCTTACCGATTCCATAGGACGCTGGCGGGGTACGCAAGTTGGTGAAATTAGCTGGCTGACCCCAAATCTCCGGTTTTCTTAAAGGTGAGTGATTACTGTATACAAAAGTCATGCAGAAGACGTCCAGAAGATATCTTCTGGATGTCTTCCCCGAAGGTCTTCCGGACGTCTTCTGGAACCCAGAAGATGGTAGACATTAGAAGACGCGCCGAAGACGTCTTCTGGATGTCTTCAGGATGTCTTCAGGATGTCTTCTGGACCCCAGAAGACGTCCAAAAGACGTCTCAGACGAAGTTCAGAAGACGTTCAGAAGACGCGTCTTCTGATTTTCCCAGAATGTAGGGGAGGTGCATTGCCTGACCTGGAAAGTAAGTGGGCAAACATGGAGGACGGCGAATCGCATAGTCACAGGGAGGGCGGCGAGGCTCGTAGCGCTGAAGAAGGACTCGACACCGCAGGGAGGCCGCGCAAGCCGGAAAGCTCCACGATGGACGCCTTGCAGCTAAGGCAGCCCTCAACGAGGCGTCTGTGCCAGCACCTACCTGCTGCGTAAGCTCCTACTGCCCCTGAGGGGAGGCGAGGGTTTCTAACCTGGTCGACGGAGTCAACATCCTTGCTGGAGAACGGGCTGCCTCCCCCTATCGGATTGCTCGTTCCAACAGGCTTCTGCGGGGACATGTTGAGCACAGTCGTGCGATTAGGGCGTCGCGGTCCGGGGCGCCCGCCGTAAGGCCGTATGCACCTTTTTCCTCGTAGGAGCGCATCGGATCCTGGCCCGGAGGCGGCGGCGGTTTGGGTCTCCTTCCCTGAGCATCGATGTTAGAACCGTGAGGGGGGCAAGAGAAGCGAGCTCGGCGCAGCGCATAGACCACCAAACAGCAAAAACGAGAGAGTGCACGGGCCGCGTGGTTGTCCAAGCGCTTTACCGGCTCGGCGCGTCATAACGAGCAAAACCACCAGCCCAAGAGCCTAGCCACCAGCTGTGGCTCCAGGGTGGCTTCCGAATGAACGCTTGGGATACTCGATCGCTGAAAGAGCATTGATTGGTGACCCGCCTCGGAGCTCTTTGGCGGATCCGGGGTCTGCACCCGGGTCGGCAACACCGACGGCCGCGGCACCTACAAGTCACAGAAACGCACGCGTACTGAGCCAGCACTGCAACAAGTAGGGCACTGACCAGCAAGGGACGGCAAGTTTCCGCACAGCACAACGAAAGCAGAGTGCCGTACGAGAATTCACACATGTCTTCGCGCGAAAACAGGTAAGTTTGCATTTGAATTTGGAATGCACATAATTGTCTCAACGTAAAGCCGTTCCAAGCGGCGGCGGGTAGGGCGCTTTTAACTTTGGACGGGTGCAGTTGCCAGTACGGCTTGGTTCGAGCTCGAAACCTCATTTCGACATGCGTACAGAAATTTCCAGGATCATCAACCATGGACTCTCGAAGTCTATCCATCACTGAGAGGTTTCAGGACAAAGCTTACTTCTGCTTTAGCCGAGCTTATTATTGGAACAGAACCCGCGCCACCCTTCATCGAGATCGTGCGGCGTCGCTCAGCGACTTGCGCACGTCGCTCCCGCTCAACCTGCCGGCAATATGTCGAAGGCAGCTCAGACCGCACCTTCAGCCTTCCAATAGGTCGTTTTCGCACGTCAAGAGCCACCCAAATATTTCCACAGAGTCTATATCAATGAGTCAGCACAGTAAACCTTACCAAATCGTCGTGTGTGGTTAAACAAAAGTTTAAGGGTTTCGAACCTCGCGTGGGTCTCGGATTTTTACCCCTTCGGTTGTCACTCGATTTGGCGCTTGCCCACCAAAGTCCCAAGGCATCATTGGTGCGGGTGCAGAGCTCCTGGCATTACCGGTTCCAAGGCCCCCGCCAAACGGAAACGGTGGTGCGGACATTCCGATAATTACTCGCGTACAACCGACAAACAGGTCTATGGCCTCGATCTAAGGACGCTCACGTCTTCGAGTTTTACTTGTTACAAATTTTCGCGCCTACGACAACAGTATTGCCGCTATGCACAAATCCGGTGGCATTTTCTGACTATGTGCATTTGCGTTACGTTTCACTGCCGGTTGTGGGCACGAATGTTATGAAAGAAATCAACAATACGCTCAAGTGAGCCTTCTTGCTAGCAAACCGAAGACAATTTTGAGAGCACTGAAGAAACTATGTCGCATTGTGTTCCCTGTGTTCAACTCCTAGGTGTCCCTTTTCTTGGAGAGGTCAAAATATTTTTTGGAAATACGCCTCAAAAGAAAACTCTCTACACTTGAGTGAAACATAGACAGTCTATTGTTGATATCAGTTATTGCTATCGTATGACAAGACAGAAATATTATTGACAACTTCGAACTTGGTGTCATGTCACTTTCGCATGAAGTATGGTTCGGATTTGGTAGAATCATGACAATCCACCAATCGGAATCGCGAAAATTGTCATCGTTCTACCAAAACGCCTCAATTCTTTATGTGAATTGTGAAACAGTGAAAGATGATCGGAGGGGTCATGGGATGGTGCATGGTCAGACGATTCACGATATCGAGAGGAGTAGGAGCAGCAGTGTCACTCTGGCTGAGACCAGAGCCTCCGGAAATCGATTTTTTCACACTTCGAAGATCGATTTTTTTATTTTCTGTAACAGTCCGGAGGTTACGAGCTGCTTTCCATAACATCTGGCAAGCCAACGTAGAGCAGCGGCAACATCGGCCGGTCGATCACGAAGTGTGAAAACCTACTCGTGCTCCGTGCTGTGTCATGTCATGCCATCTGATGTTAGTTGTCACACGACAATATTCAGTATTCTGGATACTCCAGCCGAAGTGGGATGACAAGGCGACACATGACTATGGAGATTCTTATAAAGAAGAGAGAGACAACAAACAACCCCACCCTAACCCAAGGGGAATAAACTAAGGGGATGGCAATCCACTCATTCTCGTGTCCAGCTTCCGGACGCACTTAGGGAGGGCCGTGCGATGTAGGGTTGGGTTCTCGATATTCCTGAGAGCTCAGCCTGTGCCGCTCGATCCTCCAAATTCAATTGAGTCACTCCCATTCTCGCTTCTCATCGACTTGGGCGACGCTGCAAACTTTGGTCAAAACAACGTTTGTCCGATTCTTGAAGGCAGCAAGGGCCTGTTTTTCTGCAGTATGCTTCTACTACTGCGCGTATATTTTAAATTTTCATATTGTGTACAACTAGATGTAAAGCTGAACCCTTCACCGACATCGTGTTTTCTGTTTTGACGGGACAACTACCCGTGTAACAACCATGCCGTCCGCATGCTCCTCGTGAAAACGGGTGAGAACCGATTTTTGGAATTGCATGAGCGCTTTTGGCGCACCCACGAAAGGCGCGAGCCAAAATTTCAGCACGCATATGATTTCGTTGGTGTATATCATGCACCGCATATCATGACAAAGGGCTGAAGCGCGGCATGGGAAGCTTTGGGCCGATTTCGTACTTTCGTGGATGGGAGGGCAAACCCCAACTTTCCAAAGTGCAAATTCGCCGAGAGCTCTCCTCGTGCTTACTCAGCGCAAGATGAACTCGCATGTCTACGGATACATGTTGGAAAACCAACGCTTCCCTCGTGAGCCCGTGCGCTCAAGGGAAGTCACGGAGAAGCTGATCTCCCCCCTCCACTGTATGGGGGCCTGCTTCCCTTTGTGTCACCCCTCACTGTGTGTGGCGTGTGTCACTTGTCACAGTGCACCGTCACGTTAGCCTTCCCCGTTTAGACAGTCCGTATGTCTGTCTAGCCAGTTAATGCTATACCGTTCCGAGCACCCAACATTGTGCATTTTCTGACTGCTTTGTGTACATATATATCTTATATATATCCACCGATTTCACCGTTTCTATAAGGTTATCGACCCACATCACGCTTGGTGGTGTTCGGTTTGGCTTGACTCGCTTTGGCTTTCCGCCAATTCTACAATTCCCTTTACTTCCTTTGGGCGTTCATCGGTTTGAGTGCAGCCGCCTCATCCAACTTCCTTGCCCGACTTCGCGTGGTTCCTACCGTCTGTGACTGGTTTTACGTGATCTCCCTCGGCCAAACTTCCTTTGTTTACTTCCTTCATTCTGGCCGCCTACTTCCTTCCAGCAATGTCCCAACAACGCCAATCCAGCCTCGCAGAGGCGCTTCGGTCAGCACGTCGTGGTAATGGTTCTTCCCCAAACTCCACTGGGGATGGTACTGCGACACCGGGTTCCCCGCGGCAGAGGCGGGTTGTCTCTACCGCGTCACTACGATCGCGTCCTTCCTCCTTACGTCCTTCGCCCACGCCATTCGTGTTTTTCAACGACCCGTCGGTTTTGCTGTCCACCCCTGTCGAGGAGGGCAGGGAGGATGAGTACTTGGAGCAGCTTGCGTACGCCTTCACTTACTCTACCGACATCGTGACCATTTTACGTCCTGGTGGCTTCGACCCTAAAAAGGGGTATACCCTCGATGGCGATTCTGCTGAAACGGACTTTGCGGCTCTGCTTGCTGCATTCCGCCATGTCCTGTTCCCTATTTCCTTCCCCGAGTTTTCCAAGCTACTTCTTGACCTCGAACACGACTACGATTTTTATCACGTGGTTTTGAACGAGATCATCTTCACCATCCTTCCAGTGGTTCTTCGTGGTACTGCCTTGGGCCTCTACTCCGAAGTCGCACGTTCCCATCCTGGCGACGGCCGCTATATCCTGCAGCGGTTACGGTACGAAGTCGAGGGCATCCCGGACTCCGACACCGACCGCTACTGGGTGAAGATGCGCGCCACCATCCTCAACGAGCGCGAAGACCCTGCACCCCAACTCACCGCCATCCGCACCCTTGGTGACAAACATATATATATATATCCACCGATTTCACCGTTTCTATAAGGAAGCGCATGATTGAAATTATTGTACTTTGGGCGAAGCCAACCCAAAGTACAAAGTCCGACTTAGATCGATCTCGTTGCGTTTAAAGATGCCCGCACAGTGCATCAAGTAATCATATTCGCGGCAGTCGAAAAGTATTTGGCAGCACGCAGATTGACACAAGCCTACGATGAAGTGCACTTTAAAAGAACCGATTTTTTCGGTGATCTAGGCTACTTTGCACGCAAATGCACGGCGGAAGATGGGCACCTCAGAAGAAACCAAAAATATGCCTAGACAGGATGGTAGCCTCAAGGACTACAAGGACTTGAATCCTGGATTATAAATTAGTCCGATATATGTTCATGCCTCCCGTAGCCATTTTATGTGTTTTCGACAAAGTTCTGCTGCCAAAAACTCTGCATGAAACCCGAAAACGCGGAAACGCTTCCAAATTGACATTCGAAGGGCATCGGATGGTAGAGATCGATTATTTCTCGATGTCGCATAGCACGGACGGCTGTGGGCGCGTGCGTCCGGAAGCGGCCGCGCGTTACATGATGTCATCCCCTTAGTTTATTATTCCCCTTCGCTTGCCCTAACCTACAACGAGGGTTTCAGGACCAACCGAACGAAATGACTTTTTGATATCAGACATGAATTGTTGTGCAGCGGTTCGCCTTCGGGACAACCTTGCAGAAAATTCATCTGACAAAAATCCATGGCGTGCACTCTGCAAACCTCTCGCTCTTTCGGCTACGTTTTCCCGGGAGGGTTTCTCCACTCTACTGAGCTCCAATCTTTCTCTTTTCTGACTCCTGTCCTACCGGTTTATGGTCTTGTTCCGTATGAAGACAAGAATATCTGATGTGTATATATGAATATAATTGCGAGAACGATCACTTCTTCTCTTCCGTGCGAGAATAGTTTGAAGTGTTGGGAGCTAAGACTGTAAGAACAACTATTTGTTTCCAGCCAAGCGAATTTGTCCGCCACTGATGGGCTTCAAGAAACTAGTCCGTGTGTGGCCTTTAAACAAAGAAGCCGCCCTGAAAGGCGATGCGGTGCTCGCTGCGTTCGTTTCAAGTATGCGCTCACAAAAAATGTGGTGGCAGTCATTGTACTTCAAGTTGCTCGACTCCTCTTTCTTGCAGTTAGCTCTCTTTATCTTGACGCTGTACACAAGCTGTATCCTTCTCGCGGCGATGTTAATCGTTGCCACGAACGTCGCGGACGCCATTACAGTTCCCGGAGATGCCTTTGAAGCTCTTGATGGTACTCTCGTTGAAGGAACCTTAGACGACTCGTTGTTGGGGCTATCGCGCTTCGGTCGGTCGATTTTCTTCAGCGCGACCGCCTTGATTACCATGGGCTGGGGGATAATGGGGTACGTGATATTCCCCAACGATTGCCTGCCCGGCAGCAGAGAAGGGTAGTATCAAGTCTACATTTCCACTTTTGGAGGTTTCGCTTTTCCATATTTCGACTTCGCCTGAAAAGTTTTGTCCTCTTCAACTCGTCGATAAGCATTTTTCAGACAATATTCATTCTGTTTAAAGACTGCGAATGCTCCAGTCCAATATAATCGAAGTATTTCGTCGATTTCTTGAATAACTGTAGTTGCAGTTCTAACTGACTTCCGCGTGACATGGAGCTCGACGTTTCAAACGATGTAACTTCGACCTGACTTTTGGAAATTTCTTGTAGGTGTGCTGGGGAAAACAGCGTAATGTGCTACGCTTTAGCGACGGCCTTTCAATTTTTCGGAACGATTCTGAACGTCTTCATTTTCTCTGTAGTCGTGACCAAGTTTCAGCAACCGGTCGCCGACACGCTGTTCGGCCGGTTCGCACTCCTCACAACGAGAAATGGCGAACCCCATCTGCTCCTTCGTGTGGGGAATAGGCGGGGTAACCTTGTGTACAACCCGGAATTTCGAGTCGGGGTCATGTATCAAGAGGCGACGGAGGAGGGAGAAATATTAATGCGTTTGATATCACTGGAAGTGCCGCAGCCTGTGGCCCTGAAAGGCGTGTACACCATCGCCATTCCTCTGGATCGGACGCCCGGGAACCCACTCCTTGAACTCACTCCGGATAAGCTCCACAAATTGGGCAGCGCTGCGCCGACGATCTCTGTAGCCTTCTCCGGGAGAGACAGTGTGTATCACGATGACCTTTGCGCGTTGAAGCGGTACATGCCCGAGGACTATCGCTTTGACTGTGTATTCCAGGATGTGCTTCAAAAGGTTAATGGCATCGTCAAAATTAATTTTGATATGTTTGATGAGATTCTCTCACTCAATTTTGAAGACGAAGATGACGTGGATGACGACGCGAGTGATGTTAGTGATGAGGTATATCAAAGATGCACTCCGAAGCGTGTCTCGTGAAAACTAGAACAGGCCAAAACTTTTATTTCATATACAGAGAGGAACCAAAAGTTGAAGGTTATTCTTCCTCTGCAGCTTGGTAGACTATAGGGACTCGGCTCCCTGGCACCTGCTTATGTCCAATCAATTGTTCAAGTCCTTTGACTCAGGAAGTCATCGTCTCTGGAATCCCCGTGCTGCTTCCTCGATGCACACGACTCTTCGAAAAGTGAGAGATGACCTTGATTTTAATTTTCGAGTGTTTTGACACGTTAGCCCGCATTAAGGCTGCAGAGAAGTCGCCTTGTGTCACTGATTCCCAGTTATTTGGTTTGCAACAGCCAATACCTGCCCCGATGTTCGATCCTGGTGAGACCGACCATAACGACGACAGCGGCCAGCAGCAGTGCGTGGAACGGCAGAGCGCCATCATTGGGCAGATATACGCGCAGCTCGGGTACGGCGAGCCCGGGGCGCTCGCCGTGTCTGTGGAAACAGAGGGCACTCCTTCACAAGCAGCGGGCGCCGAGCCTTGCTGCGACCCCGGGCAGATGGTTCTGATTCACGGAGCCTTTCACTGGCGTGGCATCTTGTGGCCCGCCTGCACTTTCAGTGCCGGAGTTCAGTTCTGCTTTCTCGAGGCAGGCATTCATGACGTGAGGGTCTGCTTCACGGATCTAGTGGACAAGGACCCATGGTTCCTACAGCGCTTTGGGGAGAAAGCTGCGTCTCCTGCATTGATTATCAATGAGGGCAGCGGACCGGAGTACATAATGGGTACCGAGGCCGTCATGTCTAAAATCGGCCAAAGATATCCACAGCTGGAGGTGTTGACGTTGTCACTAAACTTGCCAAAAGAGCTTGCAGAGAAGCCTTTATGTGGCATAATGGATTCCTTCGCAATCTTTGCACTACTGAAGGATAGAGCACGTGGGGACGAGGAAATTGAGGTACATGCCCCTCCTTGATCGAGCGGAAATAGCAGACTTTCGCCGGTTTCACCTTTTCACTGATCGCAGGAGAAAGGAATCAGACTTCAAGATGATGAACTTGTGGGAATGGAGTAGTTGGTGTGCTTGCAACAGCTTTTCCCTGCTCCACTCCACCGCCAAATCATATTCTTGTGTTTATTTTTTTCTGCCCGCCAGCCTGCCCAAGTGTGTGCACAGTGTGAGGCTCTCTATAAGGGAAACGGGGGTAAGGGAATTAAGGCGAGAGCCATTGTGCCTTCCTGATTAGTGTGCTGCTGCCAGCAACTCAACCCTGAGAGGCTTTAATCTGTCCATGTATGCTCAGGCAAAGGTGGCAGGTGCTGCAAAATCCTTTTTAAACACACTGGACAAGTATGACAATGCTCTTTCCACTGCAGCATTTTTCAACAGCGAGTCCCCCGGGCTATCCGATGCCCAAGTCAGCATAGCCTTGGCAACTGTGTTGCAGTTGTTCTCTATCCCGGATTTCTATGTTGAAGGGTTGGCTTGGCATGAGGCTCTCGATTCTCGCAAGTCTTTGCGGCTGTGGTTGTCCAAGATGCAGCGAGCGCCCTCATTGAGGCTCTCTATTGCGCCACCAATACCTCTTATCCTTTTGACTATCATAAAGTTCAATCAGTTCTTTGGAATGCAGTACCCGGCATTTCTTATTCCCTTTCTTGAAGAGCAGCTCATTACACAAGCAGCATCAAGTTCAAGTTCTTTTGTCAAAGCCCAAGAAGAATCACCATCCAGTAACACATCAAGCCAATATCCCAAGAACCTCAAATTTTCAACAATGGCGACTACCGCTGTGAAAACACAAAGTGTGGCAAAAAAACAACGGAAGAAAAAAGCGAGAAACACAGAGCTTAGGAAGAGTAGGTTTGCTTGTGGTCATATGTGCATATAACGCCATCGTTGGCCCAATCCTCCTCGTTCAGCTATTGGATTAAAACCTTTCATTGTTCAATCCTTATTGAGACTGTGACTGGCCAACACCATTGATTTGCCTGCTATCCGATCTACCTCCTTAGATGCCACCGACGTATTTGATCCTAAGTGTTTCACAGGTCCAATAAACCAAAATGTCTCCCTAGATTGTTTCAACATGACGACGTCTACTAGTACAGTACCTAACTACAATCATATGAAAGGGGCCAAGGCTAGAACTAGGGACAGTCAAAGCCCATAATAAATATCTACCCAGTACCAATTTCAACACCAGGCACCTCACAAGCTCACATCATGGGCAACATATACTATCCCGATAGTCATTCTCTCCCGAAAACACACATTACGGCCTTAACACCTAACGGGCCGAATTAGTTTATTTAATATGTTAGTCAGCTTTTTCCATGTAACGATCATGTTTATGGACATTAATCCCACTTGCGGCAATCCCGTGTGCGGCCCATGACACATTTCCATCATCTAGACGACACATCCCCCGACTCATTCCAAGGTCCCGCCCACCTAGCAGCGAGAAATGCTTACGGGCGCGAGCCAGGCTCGCGCCGGGAATGTTCGGAAATCGCGTACAGCGGTTTGGAAAATTTGGCAAGCCCTTCGGGCTTGTTATTGTGGGGGATTTTTGGCCCGAAGGGCCAAAAAATATGGTTTTCAGCCTGTTCTAGGGGGCCTGCGGGGCCGCCTTTGTTCGGAATTTTGGGCGGTCTACGAGGCTCGCGCCAACGCAGGGTTGGAAATCACGTGCCGATTTGGAAATCGGCCGCGAGCCCGCGACACAGACTCAGAGTCACAGATGTGTCACACATGTCAGAGCAAACTGCGTGTGTCACTGTATGATCGCTCGACTCGCGTCGGGTGATGATCGACGGATGTTTACGCTTTTCTTTTTAGGGCTTCCCGACTAGAAAGTGGAAACTTACAGTAGAAACACTTCCAACGTGACTACTAAGCCGACGGACTGGTCCCGCCAGAAGCAGTTCAGAAAAATGTCACAGAAGCTCTTCGCGAGCAGGGCAAAGATGCCCTGTCGTTTCTGCAAAAAGGATATCAGGAAATACGATATGGACCAACACTGTAAAGCTGTGCACCCTTCGGAACTCAAAGGGGGAAACCGATCCATCGCTACGTTATTCGCTCGCCCAACGCATCAAGTGGCTAGCGAAATTGAAGAAGAGCCGATAGGATCAACGGAGGTCTCTATGACACTGCCTACCGACTCTGAAAATCTGCCTGACGCTCGTGTCGACGCCGATGTTGAAAGCACTCAGCTTTCCCTTAAGCGCCCACGCCTCTCCATGCGACAAAGTGGAGATTTGCCTCAGGCACCGTTGTCATGAAGGATTTGTTGACCACCCCAAGCTTTTATGAGGGTGTGCACGACTGGATATTCCTATTTCAACACTGTGCTCTTAAAGTTCAGAATGAGGCGGCGAATGAAAGCATGGGGTCATGTGTAGCTAAACATGCTGCATCTCAGAGGCACCTTACGCAGGAGGCACTAGTGATGGAAACATTTGTGCATTGGAATGCACTAGCGGCACACCGAGCTGATTCTTTTTGGACGGCAACGCTGATTCACCACTTTGGAGGCAGCAAGTGGCACTGTACCGCGACAGACTCGCGTGCCAAGTTACATATTGTGTCTGAAGTGATTGGCCGCTTGTTAGAAGATAATAGTAAATGTGTCTTTCATGGAGCAATCAGTATCGCCTAATGTGCAAGGACGCGTTTGGACTAATTGATGTGACAATGGGATGTATCGATTGATACTTGACTTTGCTCCTAACTCCTTTATGTTACCATAGTAAATCCTTGGGAAAGCAAAATATGCTGACTTGCTGAGTTGCCATAAGAATGAGTTGAAATGTCGAATTTGGTTAAGAAGCATCTTGAAATATTAGCATTTTCATTGGGAAAGAATATTCTCAAGTGCTAAAGAGCTTTAAAAAATCTATTAAGGAATGACATGATTTTCGGAAAGGAATATTCTTTTTTTCAGCGGGCATGTTTGGAAATCCTGAGCGGCTCGCGCGGAAATATGCCCTTCCCGCTATTAGGCCGCCCACCGGGGATCTCGAAACGATGTCGCCGATGACATGCACCGGAAGCTATGGAACTTCTCTAGTCCCCGCTCATTTCATGGTTGCATCATGCATACAAGTTTCTTATCGTTATGATATAATCACATAATCACAACGTTGTATATATAATCATATACAATTGTATAATTGTATATGTTGTAGCGTGAATGTGCAGAGGCACTAGACTAATATACTCAGAAGTAATTTTTGTTTGAACATGTAAAGCTACCGTATTCTTTTTGTATTATATCACTGGAACAGGGCCAGATCAATTAGGTGTTAACGTTCGTTACGATCTGAGTTCTGAAGGCCGTACACTTCTCAAGTGCTCTACTTATTGCAACTCAGGCAACTCGGTCCACCGACCCAACTACCCGATGTCATGTCACGATGTACCGTTCGATTCTGACCCGATCATATCTCGATTCATTCATTTCTGATTCGATGCTACATCTTCGATTCTGGTGTCTCGTTGACGAACTATCCCGGTGACGGTCATGCAGTACTGTCATACTGTCATACTGTCATACTGTCAACCCCCTGACATCTGATACTCATTTTCATCGTCTCTTTAATCTGAACACGAATTCGACCGTAGTCCGATGATCTGACCAAGTGTCACCATGACTATCATACGACACTGTCATACTACTGTACTGTCATACTGTCATACCCCGGACATCTGGTACTCATTCTTCTCGTATTCTCAAGCCCAGTTTCACAGTCAACGTGTAATCCCACGAATCTCTCACGATGACTCAACTCTGTCAATCACGCAGTGCCTCCTGGCACAACTCTCCCCCCCTTAGGAGTGATCTACCTCCTGGGATTACTCCCATTAAGGAATCAATCTAAGTTCCACTCTTTAGGTTCTCTGGTTCCTCTTTTGCATCATTGGCCTACCGCTACCCGGGCACCACTTCCGTTCGCGGAGGGTGCTAGACGGGAATCTAAAGCGGATCTTCAGTCTCGCGGAGGCGTAGATGTCAGAAAAGTTCTCAAAGTAGCCGCGCCGGTACATGGTATACCAACTTCATTTCCTTTGCGCCAGCCTGTTGTGGATGGGGTCCAAGCTGCGCCGGCTGTCTCTGGGTGGTTACCCGTTGCCCATCTGCGTGCGCATGGAGTCGACGCGGTGCAACGTAGCAATGGTGTGGGCGGTGCCGTACTCGTCCAGATGCATTTGAGTTTCATGTAAGGTGTCCCATTCATACAGTAAGTGCATGTCAGCGGAAAGGGAAGTCGCTGTATCACCGGACGGAAGCGTAACGCATTATGATAACGTCCTCGAGGGTTCTCCATGAACCAATGATCTGACTGCGGGAAGTCAATAATCTTCAGTGCTTGATGTACGATGGCGTCAGCGTGTGGGAGATCAGGTGGTCCTCCCGTGGTGCCTGAATGTACTTTCCACTCCTCGACCTCTTTTCCTTGCACCGAGCGCACTCTGCGGGCGAGAATTCGCTCCACGTGGGCTTCCTTCTTCTGACCGTCTACCACGACCTCCTCGGGTACAGTACTGCTGGGTGATCGCGAGCGGCAAAGGCATCTTGTCCGCTGATGTAGGGCTTAAAACAGTATTGTGCGATCACATCGTGTATCCGCCAGTGAGGAGGGAGGCGTAGGCAGTAAACCACTGGCGCTCCTCTGTCCGCGATTGCATGGCCATCTGCGCGTCGCTGAAGAAGCGCTTTGTTACAGGGACTGGCCCATGCCAGCGCTTTGTCAGTTTTCTTAAGATGGGGCGGTCCATTACTTTCTCAGTGAGGTGGTGAGCCTCCACCCACACAAGATCCCCGACTGCATGCACTCGTTGTCCGTGTCTGCGATCAAACTGTTCTCGGTGTCGCTGCTGGGCCATCTCCAGCCGCTGCCTGGCGTCCCGCAATTGCGACAAAAACTTCGTAGCCACTTCGTGTGTGGTGCCTACTATTCCCCCTGTTCGTCGCCCAGCTGTGGATTGGGCAGCTTCCAGGAACATGTCCAGCTGCGACAGCGGCGAAAATTCGTGTGGTTGCGCTAGCAACTGCGCGCCAAATGCTGGCGGTTGCTCCAACGGCTCCTTACCACATTGCGCTGAGGCTGCGAGCTTCAGCGGCATGATGCTGCGGTGGGCCGCTGCCGGTAGCGCGTTGCACTGTGCCATGGCCGCAAGCTCCAGCGTCTCGCTGCTGCGCTGAGCTGCTGCCGGCTGCGCATCACATTGCACTGAGGCTGCGAGCTTCAGCGGCACGATGCTGCGGTGGGCCGCTGCCGGTAGCGCGTTGCACTGCGCCATGGCCGCAAGCTCCATCAGCGTCTCGCTGTCGCCCTGGGCTTCTTGTGGCAGCGCCAGCGGCTCTCCGCCTTGCTCCAACATGCCACGCCACGCCGCAACGGCTTGGCGCCGTGTGCATACGCCCCGAGCGCCATCTGTAACTGCCCTATCGGCGCATTCACACCTTGCGCCGTGCATCGTACTGCCGCTTGCAACGGCTTGCATGAATCCTCTACCCCTGGTCCGGGTGGAGCTAATTGCACACAGTACCGCATCGGGGTCAATCGCTCCGTGCCATGCCATCCAATGCCATGTTGACGTCAAGGTATGGCAAACGCGAGGTCAGAAAGTGCTCGGTAAACGCAGTTTCTAGAATTCAATGTGCGATTTAAACTTTTTTTAAGTATGGGTGAATTGTGAAGTGTAGCAAGCATAACTTCCCCGTTGCGTATCTATTTTTGTACGGACAAGTTCCTATACGTTTACAGTTTTCCCGCGAATATGATAAGCCAATAAAAGAATTTTGCGTTTACCGAGCACTTTTTGACTTCGCGTTTGCCATATCTTGACGTTGTAAGCCCTGTCGTGCCTCAGATCCGTGTGCCAGCAGGTGCCCCTGCAGTCCCACGCCCTGCACGAGCTCCTCCAGGATGCACTGCGCTGTGGCCGACTGTCCTGTCGGCACCCATGTCTCAGCACCAGGCTGGGTCTTCACCGGCTGCGCACCGTGCCATGCTAGCAGCTGCGTCTCGCTATGCACTCGCGGCTGCGTCGGCGGCCGCGTGTGCAACAGTGGCTGCGATAGCAGTCGCACTCGCGGGGTCCCGCTGTGCATAGGCCGCTGCATGCCACGAGAGCTCGATCGGCGCCTTCGGTTCCGCGCGCTGCACCAACTGATGCGAGCTTTGCACCTGTAGCTCCGCGCCATGTGCTGGTGGCACCGGGTACCGGAATAGCTGGAGCCCGTCGCGCGACCGCGGCTCGGTGCTTAGCATCAGCTGCTTCATCAGCCTCAGCTGTACCGTCGGTCCCAGATCACCTGGTGTCCGCAACTCCGCAGACGTCTGTGGCTGCGCGTCATGCTGCGACGTGAGCGCCCGCTCAGCCTCCAGTAGTGCGCTCGGCTGCATCGCATTGGTGCGCGCCCGTGCGCTCGCGGCTCTGCGCTGCGGCTAATTTCTCCGCGACCGCCTCCGACTTCACGTCCCATGACACCGCCGCCGATCGCGTTTTGCGCAACGCTACAGTAGTAAGCTCCTCCACGGACGCCACTGGTTGCGCGCCCTGTTGCACGCACTGCCGCCGTGCGCGTCTTGCATGTTGCCATGGGTAGCTCTACTCCCACCAGCACCAGGAGCGTTGCACCCCGTTGGCCTGCCGTCGCCTGCGCACTGCCCCGCATCTTGCCCAGGTGTCTCACAGCCTCCCGCAGCCTGCGCCACGCTACACTCGAGCGTTACCATTTGCGCACTGCGTTGCACCGCTGCCGGGGGCGCGCTTCCATGCGTCGTGGCTACGGAACGACGATCGCTCGAAATTGGAAGACGCCACTCCTTCCAATTTTTTTTTTTTTTTTTTTTTGGTTTGAAATGCTTCCAAAA